>PVIU01029294.1:0-17761 GCA_004026605.1 Ondatra zibethicus
TGATATTTAAATGTCATTAGATTAAGGCGAATAGAAGCATTTTGATGGAGACAGAATCTGATCAGTTTTATACTAAAAATATAAATGAAGAAATCATATTGTTATCTAACAGTCTTTAACCAAGTAAAGCAAAGGACACCTTCATGGGTAAGGGAGTTTCCTTTCCAAAGTTCAGCTGAAATACTCCATTGTAGAGTAGCCTGTTATTAGATCTCTGCCTGTGACAAATGGCTCTCAGCCATTGTCTCTCCACTGTCTATCTTCCCAACCTTGGACATCAGCATTCTTCTTTGAATGCATTAGTCATTCATGAATAATGACATAAAAGCTTAGCAATGCTCCAGACAGAGAGCCTTCTATTATACTTTCCTAACAGCCATTAATATCCATAACACTCAGCAGTTTTCTAATTTTCTTTTATAAAGGACGAGCTATAACTGTGTGTCAGAGTAGCATGCGGTCCAAAACTACTACCGGTTTCATTAGTGAATGTGAGAAAGAAAATAAGTGGAAAAAAATGGGTTGTACCACTATTAGGCACAAGAAACTGTGGTTTAAAATAAAAGACAAGGAAGTGATCATTGAATCTGATGTACAAAGTACAACAAAATTCATGACATTTCATAGAACAATTTGTTTGTCCTTATAAGTATCTTAGATAATAAAGAATTTCTATGCTAGGTAATAATATTGGTTTCTTTTGTTTCCAGGGGGAGCAGTATCAAATTGATCTCCTGCTTGCCATGAACTCTCAGTAAACTCCCAAGTTCTGTCAATAGTTTAGAAGACAAAAGTAAGTACAAGCATCTCCATTTACAAGTAAGGAGACTAGAAGTAATTTCAAAAATGAAATGGTTTACATGAAGGATAACCAATTCTCCGGGGAAGGTCATGTCTCCCTCTCTCATTGTTCTCTAGTGCCCTTTGTTCTTTATCTAAGCTGAGGACCCACAAGCGTCCCCTTTCCTTGTTAGCCTGTCCATCAGTACATCATTGTTCAAGGCTTATTTAAACAGCCATGTTGATGCGGTTTTGTGGGTATATCCTCTATGGCATTTCCATGAGATATAAACTAATACCAACTTGACTGTTCCTCTGGCTATTTGCAATGTTTCGTTCTTCTTCTGCAATGATCCCTGAGTCTTATATGCAGGAATCATGCTATAGGAAACAGAAGGAAGACTTTCATTTGGACTTTGATCAGAATTTGTTGGTATTTTATTCTTTTAATTAGTTAAATTACAGAGACCAAACCAAAGATTATGGAGTTTTCTAAAGAGCAAAGGAGAAAAAAAGAATCTCTGCAGTCTACAAAAGCAGTGAACTGATTGCGGCCTGTATTTCTTTTTTGTTGGCTAGATTAATTACCATTATACCATGAGTTTATTTAATAACAATGTAAACAATTTTGATATTTTATGACATGCTCAAGTAAAAGTTCTTGCCAGCATACTTTTAAAATATGCTTGGTATCATGAGCTTCATGGTCAAAGTTATTTACTGAGTTCACAAAAGAAAAAAAAATATGTCATTTGAGGTTCTGAAAAGTGGAACTCATTGATATAAAAGGTTAAAAGTAAATAATGGAACAGGAATGGTTACACTGGGTTAGGAAAACAGAGCATAGGTAGAGGAGGGATACAGAAATGGATAATAACACTGAAGTCCCCTCAAAAAAAAGATATATAGATACTTATTGCCATAGAGGTATAGAACCTTGCTAATGGAAATCAATATATATGTGTACAAATGCAAAGACATATATATGTGCATACATACATCTTACAGAAAACAGTAATAAGCTTAACCTCTACTGGTCAGCTTTCACTCTGCTGGAAGATGCTGTTTGCACACTATCAGAGAAGAAGAGTAATGATAAGTCATACGTAACTATGAAGCCGGCACGCTATAATGACTAGAGTGGAAAGACATAGCCATTCATGTAATATTGGCACAGAACCCGTGGGAGAGACCAGACACTTTCTGATTGTATTTAAGTCCCACGCTACAAGGATAAACTCACACCTGGCACCAATTTTTGACTAAGAACCTAAGTCTAGACAAAGTATAGGAGCCTATGCCGCTAAATAGACATAGATTTAAACCAACTCCTAATGATATCATTATATCTCTACATCAAACTGTCTCCCAACTTTCATCTGAGAAGCTGATATTTGTAGGGCATGGTGATTAACCCAGAGCTCTATAACTGGCTAAGGTGCAGAGACTCAAAGATTGCTGAATGTCCAATCCTAACTGAAGGGTATAAACAGTTCTCCCACGTTTCCAAGGCTCAATATCACTGTGGAAGAGAGGAAAGAGTGTATGAGTCATAGGCAGCAGGTAACAAGGAAACATTATCTGTGGAAACAGCAGGAAGGCTGTGCACATGAATGGACCGTGGTTGGGACAGGGTGTACAAATTCTGCACAAGCCAGAGTCATGCCAAATCCAAACATGGAGAAAGGAACTGGGCACACAAGCCCATCACTCACTGAAGAGTTACTGGCAATTTTCAGCTACTGGAAAAGGAGGGTCTATTTTTCTCTCAGAGTGTAGCCTTTTGTATGTCAATCACTCTCTAACAGAGGACACATATCCAAGAAAGTTTAGAGAGCATTTACCAGTTTTGAAGATGAAAAAACAGAAATAAGGACAGAAAGTTAAGTTGGTAGGGAAGAGGGTGGTTTGGAATGACTAGGAGAGAAATGCATTAAATAAAAGTATTCATATGAACCCAATAACAAACTAACAAAAATAAAGTAAAAATCATCCACCTTACTTTTCTAACATTAGTGATAGTTACTAACTCCAAATATCTCCAAAATACATTAGATTTGGTAATTTATTCAACGTGGCATATTTCATTTTTCTTTCTCATAATCTAGATATCCCTTTACCTGCATATTAGCCATTTATTTTCTCTTTTATTGAACTTCATATTAATAGTCTTCCAATTTGCTATTGCATTTTCTTACTTATAAACGCTTATATTTTTGGTGTTTGGCAAGAGTTGTATATTCTAGTCTTCAACTATGCTGCAAGAGCTCCCTCAGCTTTACACTATTATCTATATAAATGATTAAATAGAAATCAACTTTTAAATAACTTAGTACAAAAAAATTACAAAACAAACAAACAAAAACAAAACAAACAAACAAAAAATAAATAAATAACATAGTACAAACATTGCCCCAATACAATCCATTAACAAAGGCAATTCATTGTGACTCTCAGGGAAATACTTGCATTTCAGAGGCAAGAGATCATTCTCCAGAATATTGCATTGTAGAAAACACATCACCTTGTACTCACCTAAGAAAATAGTATATCTCAGGGAATAAACTGAGATTATTGACAATGATGATAAAAATTAATGTTACTGTATCTGACAGTCTATACCAATTATTACCTAACATGCTATAAAATTTTCATGCTTTGGAGGACAGATATAATGGAATTAAATGCTATCACTTTTCTCATCTGTATCTTAGTTCTAAGAAAGTATTTTTTAAAAGTTTCTTTGTTTTAACTGTATAGAAGAACTTACGATAGAGTTATGAGTTCAATTGGAGGAAGCATCTGAACTTAACTGAATTTTATAATCCTTTCACATAAGAAAGTTCATAGTCTACTTAGCAAGAAGTTGTCCAATGATTTCCATTAATAACCATACCTTGTACTTACCTATATAATTCATTTATTAAAAATGTTTTATTTATTTATTTATTTATTTATTTATTTATTTATTTATTTATTTATTTATGGTTTTTCGAGACAGGGTTTCTCTGTGGCTTTTGAGCCTGTCCTGAAGCTAGCTCTGGTAGACCAGACTGGCCTCAAACTCACAGAGATCCGCCGGCCTCTGCCTCCTGAGTGCTGGGATTAAAGGCATGTGCCACCACCACTCAGCTTAAAAATGTTTTAGCCAGCAAGAATATTTGCCTACTGTTCATTAAATCAGTGATGGAAGCTTCTGTCTGACTGTCTATTATTTTAAATTTAAGTCTCAGAATAAAAATTCATGAGCCTTACCAGAAGGGTAGTTCCTAAAATAATGTTGAGAGCTGCCCAGAGAGAGAGAGATTAAATTCTTAACATCCAACGAAACAATAGAATTAGGGTATTCATTTTAATCATTTGACATTAAGATTTTAATGCCTTTAGTGTTATCTATTCTGATTTAAAACCTACTAGACAATTTTATTCTTATAATTGAATTCTGGAGGACACAGGATCAGTTATGTTCAAAGATGTCTTGGTTATTGCTGCCGTAATAATCTGTCTATTCCTTATCTATGTGTCACGAAGCCTAAACTGATTGTTGGGTTTTTTCTTAATAATTATTTTCTACACAGGTTTGGAATTGAGGATAAGCAGTTTCTATATGTCAACTTTTTATTTCGTATATGTTATGCTTACCAGTCAATTGCCACAAACAATTCAAGTTAGGTAAGATAAATGAGTAAGTTTAGATACTGGTATGACAGACACATAAATCAATACGATAGATCATGAGGCTCATATTTTCTAGATACTATTAATAAAATAATATTTTCAGCAGAGCGTTTATAGGAAACTTCTGGAATCTTCCTGGGTGGGGGTTGTTGAAGGTTTCCCTAATTACATTAAATGAGGTATTGAGGCAGATGGACAAGTGAAATTACAATTCTACCACCATAATGGAACCCAGTCTAAAGCCAACGAGGGTGGCCAGTAAACCATATTGAACAATCTGAATTTGTACCTGTCAATTTCAGTCAAGTAAAGCAATCAATTACCTGTGATATTTAGAATTGGAATAAAAGAGATTGATATGTGGTGACCAGTGTGTGTTGTACAGGAAACCAAGAGAAGAAAAGTTTTGCAGAGTATGTTTGAGTGCCTCCCACACTGAGAACTGGCTTCCTACTTACCCATGCACTGATGATGTGGGATGCAGTTGTTTCCATAAAGAAACCTTAGCAACCATTTGAACAACATGGGTTTAAAATCAAAGATATGCTTACCCAGTTACTTTTCTAACATGCTTTTATTTCTTTTGAATTTCCTATGTTGATAAAGTTACATTAAAAACAATGTAATACTGTCTTCTTTTTACCCGAGTTTCTTGTTCCATAGAGCATAGAACATATTCTCCATTGTTTTCAAAGCACTATAAAACTTTGCCTGATATATGAAAGCTTCAGCATTTTTTAATATTGATGCTCCTGTTTTTAAAACACATATACGCACAGTAAGAGAACCATGGTGTCTTCAATAATTCCTACGATGTATTGCTGATTTTACTATTACACCCAGCAGCAAGCATCTCCTCCAAGATTAATTGGAAGCCTAATGAAACCACTGTGAGAAACTAGATCATCTGCAATGTTGATATTTCTGTAGCATAATGTTTACTTTCTCCATTTATATAATTAACTTAGATGAAATGCTTGTGCAGTAATGCAGAGATGTTATGGATTAATTACTTATTTAATAGCCAAGATGAAATGTGTCATGTAAATTTTAAATACACCAATTAGGACTATTTGCTTGGCTGCACTTACAATAAATTGTAAGCTAGGAGTGATCACATAGGGTAGTACATAATATTGAACACATAATAGCAAGAACAGAATTTTAGTAGGTCTAGTAGATATTGACTAGTCAGGATTTTGAACAGAAGAAACAAAAAGTAAATATATTTCTACAGTGAAATATGGTATTATTTTTGCATAAAGGTATATTTTGATATTTTAGTAATGATAATAATAATAAATTATGAAAACTTTACATTCTGCACTAATTTCACAATTGTGAGTTCCTAAATTTTCAAATTAAGTGCAAACTATTTTTAAAAAAATAAAAAAAAATGTCGCTGATTTTCTGGCAAAGGCATACTACCCCATAATTTTAAAATCAGAAACAGCTTTGAGTCTTAAGTGTATCAAATTTTTTGTACAGGTTCAAAAAATATAAGTCAGGAAAGAACCAAAAAATGAGTACATTACTACATAATTCATATGTGCATTTTTTAGCTTTTAACAAAATACAGTTAAAAAATTGAAATGAACAATTTGTATAAAGTTGGGCAAATCATCAACTTCAACAACCTAGAAACATCAGTCATGTGTTCATCAGACTTAAACATGGCCTGTTTTTATTCAAAGCTTTTCTCTTATTGTAAGCACAAATTATTGTCTTTTGCCACTTTGTTTTAAAAATTAGCATTTGTTTACTTGTAAACTTAAGATTCATGAAGTTGAACTCTTTCATTGCTTTTTGCACTATAACATAAATGTAACTCATTTCAAGTCTTCACTGTATATGAAAATTATGAAGCAGATAATGGTATTATTGCTATCGTGAAATTACTGTACACTGCCTGTGACATTTCCCTAAACTCTGGTTTGTGCCTTTCCAACTTTTTATTTAAAACACTTCTTAATGTCAATGGAAATTTGCCAAACATCTAAGATAATAGTATTTAGAGAAATTCCTAAGAGAGTGTAGCAATACGGGTCATTAAATAAAATATACCTAAAAATTTATCTTTTATAAGAATAATCTAACTCTGTGAAAAGGTCTTCTCTTTGAGGTTTCTGGGTTCCATTCTCTGTAAAGCACTGTGGATACAAAGGCAAGGGAAGAAAAGCTTCAGACTTTACTGAATAGGAGTCCCACTGAAAGTGGAATTTTCCTTTAATATTCTATATCTCCTTTGCCTACCAATTCTGTTCCTGTCTCTTAAAAAGTAAAACTGTGTAGCTTCATTGAATAAATTTGATCTTCTTGAATTCTATTAAAGGAGCTTATTTCATAATTACCACATTTTGCAGTGAATAGCAGAAAATGAGTTCAGTTTCATCACTAAAAAGTGTCTTTTCTATTCATAACAGACAACCGTTTTAGAATGGTATATTAACATTTTATATCTATATAAGTTCTTATGATAATGTACAAGTGTCCCCAAAGGCATCTAAGAAGATTATATTGCTTCCTAGTTATTTACTGTTTTAGTAACTTTGCCAGGATGAAGAGAATATATTTATTTAGTATGCTTTCATTTTAGTCCATGCAAGTTTTCATACTGGTCTTTGCTTTTTCTCAAATATGGGCAAACTATCCTTTAAATATTGAGGTATAGAGATTTATCTAATTTAAAACTCTAAAATTTTGTTTTATAAATATTCACATGGAAAGGTCTGAACTGGGCATTCAGCTTTAACAGTGGCTCAGCGACCACACTGATGTTGACACAGTGACTGTGCACGTCACTGCAGGGAGACTCCTGCCTTTTATATGTCCCTGTTACCAAGGTAACCTTACTATAATCCCATTCCAGAAGCTCTGTGAAGTCCAAGATAAAGAAAGGCTGGGAATTGGGGGATGCACAGAATCGATGAGTAATTCCTCCGCAATAGATACTTCCCAATAGACTCTGACATGTGGTCTCCTGTGTCTAGAGTATGCTTTTCTTGCCATTTATGGTTTTCTCATCTTGTTCTTTGCAAGTCTTAAGATTAGTACTAGACATTCCTAATTCCCGGAGCCAAGATACTGATTTTTTCATTCATTATCCCAAAAATAACTTAATCAATTTTTTTTTTTACAGAATTGCAGTATAGAAATCATGTGTGTCCTTTTAGGAAATGGCTAAAGAAATTATTGCCTTATACACTGGTGGTATATAGCGGTTAAATATATTAATATTTAAGGAGCGTTTGCTTACATTGTGTCTCTTATAGTGACTACGTTTTCTTGTTGCTGCTGTTTATTCTTTTTGAATCCTTCTTTTTGGCTTATATTTCAAGACTGTCAATTTTGTTTCTATTCAGTTCATTGTTTTTTGATTACACAATATCCTCCCTCATTCTTTTATCATCCAAATGTTTATTATTTCCTTCTTCCTCCAGGTTTTACTTGGGGTTTTCTTACTTTTCTACTTTCAACAATTCTATCTTTTCTTTGTTTATCTTTTTAAAAATTTATTAGATTTTTTAAAAAAAACTACCAATCCAAATTCCCACTCCTTCCCTTCCTCCCATTCCCTCCACACACCCTCTCATCTCACCCCCATCTAATCCCAAGAGAGGGTAAGGCACATTGCTTTGTGGAAGGGTCAAGGCCCTCCCTACTACATCTATGCTGAGCAAGGTATCCATCCAAAGAGAATAGGATCCCAAAAGCCAGCACATGCAGTAGAGATAAATCCAAGTGCCACTGTCAGTGTCCCCTTAGTCTGCCCCAGCCATACACTTGTCAACCACATCCAGAGGGACTTGTTTGTTTATATTAAATCTGTCTTTTTCCAATATATGTCTGAGGTGGTTTAAATGAAAATGGGCCTCATAGGTTTACATGTTTGAATCCTTGGTCTCCATTCAGTGGTTTGTTTGGGACTAGGAGGTATAGACTCTTTGAAGTAGTGTGTCACTGTAGGTGGGCTTTCTGGTGTAAAAACCGCACAACATAACCAGTTAGCTCTCTCTGCATCCTACTTGCCCATAAGGATGCTGATTCTAAACTCCTACTTCAGATCCATGCTTGTCTGGCTACTATCCACAATGATGCTAATGTGGACTAACACTGGAATTGTGAGCACAAAGTTAAATTCATTGTTATATGTTATGTTGTCTATGGTGTTTTCTCACAGCAGTAGGAAAGGAACTAGAACAAAGCCCTTATAAACCACCATCTTAGTTTTGTTGTTGATGTTTTGTTATTTCTGATGAACCTTGCTGTGATTGCTTTCATTTTCATTGCTTCAGTTTTCTAAAATTTGGAATTCCGTGCATTCATTACTGAGAAGAAAGTTTAGCGTTCATTTATTTGTATAATTTCCAATGTTCCTCTTGTTACTGGTTTCTAGTTTTATTCCAGGATAGTCAGAGAAATGCCTGATGTAGCGTGAAGTTTTCAGAATTTCTGGAAATTGTTCTGCTGAATTAACATTATATAGCCTATTCAAGAACCTATTAAATATGCCTATGTATATAGGTACTGTGCAGTTATTTACTGAAATAGTGTGTAAATGATTGTTGGGATCCTTTAGTCTCAAACAGAATTTAACAGTGAGGATTCATTATTAATTTTATGAATGTTTTATTTGTGTGCTAAAAATGGGTTGTTGAAATCCTCAAACAGTGTTTTACAGTTTACATATTCTTTTACATCTAATCATGTTTTCTATATATAACTGGGTGCTCCAGAATTGGATCCATATATATTTCAATTATTTCTTATTGAATTTAACCTTTATGGCTCAATGACAACTTCTTTTGTCTCCTTTATAAAATCAATTTTTCATATCTAATTTATGTAAATATGCAGATACCTTTGTTTTATTTTGATTTCTGCTTCTATAGAATATCATTTCCATTCCTCCATTTCTGCTTTTATCTTTCCTGTGTTTGAGTTTCTGTGAGGTGGTAAATTGTATAGTTACTTTTGTGTTATTGTCAGAAAATTGTAACAGCAAATTAAGTGCAGGGATTATTCTCTCCCATTCCTATTATGGAGATCTTCATACAGAATCCTCAGAAGAATTATGAAGAAGAAAAAAGTTTTGTCATCATGGCAGTCAGGAACAAAGAGAGACAGAAACAGAATAAGAGAGTAGTAGGGGATAGTTCAGTGGTTGAAGCACTTGCTGTGCATGTTTGAAAACCAGAGTCATAACCCCAGTCCAACATGCAGCAAGAGGATGCTTCTGTCTATAATCCCATCACTATGAAACTAAAGACAGGTATTCTCAAGAAAGCCAGAAACAGTGAGCTCCACAGCTCCACATTCAGCAAGAGATGAAGTAGAATCAAGGAAGTTACTCCACATGAACACACACACACACACACACACACACACACACACACACATGCACACATACATACACACAGAGAGAAAGTTTATCACGTGACACACATAAAAAAGAAGAGAAGAAGACAGAGTAGAGAGGCAAGGAAAGATGGATGCACTGGTGACATATCTTAAATGACTTAGAATCTGCCTCTTACATTTTACAGTTTTCCAATAATTACATCCCTGTGTGCATTCAACCAACAGATTAATCCATGATTACACAGAGATCTCATGATTTAGTTGTGTCAGAGAATGTATTCATAGACTCACCCACATTAGCTTCTTTATCTAACCCAGCTAACAATTATTGTTAACCTTCACAATAACAACTGAATATAGATTTTCCTTCCCCTTATTCAACCATTCTGCATCTTTTACTTTGGGAAACTCATATGTTCCATTCATAGATAATACTGATAAAGATGTACTCTTATCTTTCTGTACTTTTGTGGTTCTTTTATCTGCCCTTTGTTACTTTCTTCCTCCCCTATTTTTCACCTTTGTATTTGGATGGTTTTCATGTTAACAGATTTAAACTTCTCTGCTGTATCTGCTTTACTGTTCTTCTGCAATTTTTTATCCCATTTTTATACTATTTATCCCCTCAGTCCTAGTATAGGAGTCTAAGAAAATTGCTTTTTAAAAACTGTCCAATCTTATATTCTACATTTGGGTATAAATCTCCCAAACATGCCCCTACAAATGTTATTTCCAATATATATTAAGAAAATCACACATTTTATTTCAGTACAAAATTTTTATTTTTCTTCAACCAAAGCTGAGATTTCTTATACAATGGTAATTCATTAAGTGATCTATTTGCTTGCCTGGGAATTACAAGGTCGGTTGTAGGGTATACTTGAGTAAAATAAAACTGTTATTGTGAGAAACAGAACCAGAAATGTAATTGCAGAGTACATAGTCACAGGACAATTAGTTCAAAATAAAGGATAAAGTTATTTCTCTAGAGATGGCACAGTGGATAAGAGCACTGCCTGCTCTTCCAAAGATCCTGAGTTCAATTCCCAGCAACCACATGGTGGCTCACAACCATATGTAATGACATCTGGTGCCCTCTTGAGGAACAGTTTTGGTCAGTTGTCCTCATCAGCTTAGACCATGGAACCTAATCTGGACAAGTTCAACAGAATCGCCATATACAGACTGCCCATGCATGCTTCAGCTTTGCCAGGTCATAAATTTCATTTCAAATTTTAGAAGGTTCAACCATCCTATTATCTTATGATTTTCAAGCCTGTTTCCCAGTATGCTCTCATGGGCACACTATTGGTAAATAGTGTACACATTCTCTGCACACTTTTACTACCATCAATAGACTCCAAAGTCTGACTTTCCATTTAGCTTTTCTAGATTTGGCAAGAAATAAGGATCATTTAGGTCAGTAGTGGCCCTTTACTACAGTTCTACATCTTGTGGTGACACCCAACCATAAAATCATTTCATTTGCCTCTGTTATGAATCATAAAGTAAATATTCATGTTTTCTGATAGTTTGGGATGACTGCTATGAAAAGTTGAATCTCACAGGTTGAGACCAACAGTTTTAGGTATTTCCATTAAGGTCTCCTGAAGTGAAAGGATTTCCATATGTCAGTTTACTTCGATGAACATTGTACTATAGCTCCTAATGTCTTGGTGTCAATCTAAAAATGTTCACAAACCCCCAAAGCATACAGTTACCATTGTCTCTACGTCCTTCTTTTAACACAGCCACCAGAGAAACCAGGGCACGTTTCTTCATGGACACCTCATGCCAATCTATCCATGTGCTTTGATAGAGATCGAAATAACACCTTCAACACCATCAGTGGGGCCCATTTAACAGTCTGAATAGTGAAAATTACAGTTCTAGTATCTTAAAATGAAGGCTTGTTTCTATAAGCACTTGAGACAGTATGTCTCCTTTTCTGGGTTTCATAACATTTGCAGCGAGTTTCTGCTGGGCAAAGATGTAGAATTAATCTTAAGGAAACTGACAACGGTGTCAGAGAGTACATTTTAGGGAGGAAACATTGCAAAGCCTATTGAGTTAGTGGCATAAAGGTAAAATACTCTGTATTCCACAGAGACCTTTAGAGAAGACACGTGAAAAGCAATTTTAAAATTGTCAAAAATTTCATGCCATAGAGGAAAATTAACTATATTAAATATTTATTTATGTTTCTATGAGAGCTCCTATATTTCTAATAAAATTAGTCTAGGGATTCTACTATGTTTATGATATCTACTTTCATGGATGTTTTCTGCGACACGAACCAACCTGTCTTGAATTTCAAGTATTAATAAAACTGTCATGTTGCTCTGGGTATATAATAACTAAAATAAAACTTTATTTATTAGATGAATCAGGGAAAGGATATCTCATAACATTTAGCAGGTATTAACTAGAGATACTCTCACATAACAATCCTCTCTTGGGGTTCATAGTAAATACTTTATTGCTAATAATATTCTCAGAAAAGATATTTACCTAGTGGTAATAGAAAATACAAATTTACAGAGTAACCATTTAACAGGATCTATTTTATATTCTGTGAGCTAGTCGCATGTAGTTACACGATACAGATTACAGCAGAAACAACAAGAAAGGAAGATTTAGTTTGCTCATGGCTTCACAGAATTTGGTATCATGCTGCAAAAACTGTTTGTCTTGTGATGGTCAAGAAACAGAGATGAAAGAGAAGCCATACTAGCAGGATGTTTTTTTATTAGCCTTTCATTTTAGCTGACTTAGACAACTAGACTGTGCTGACCATAAGCTGTAAAGGACGACCCTCCTCTAGTACTCTTCCACATGTCAATTATCTCTGAAGACAACCACACCCAGAAAGGTGTTTTTCCCAATGTCTTATGAATTTCTCGAGTCAATTAGCCAAGCTTAGCTATCACATTGCATTTTAGAAATTAAATTTTGAATATTTGTCTTAGCCAGTGTTCTATTGCTGTGAAGAAACACCATGACCATGGCAACTCTTTTAAAAGCAAGCTTTTTTGAATTGGTGCTGCTTTACAATTTCAGAGGTTTAATCTATGTTATTATGGAGCCCACAGTGGCATGAAGGTATGCATGGTGTTGGAGAAGTAGCTAATAGTTCTTCTACATCCAGATTCTAAGGGAGCATGAAGAGAGAGCCACTGGGCCTGACTTGGGTTTTTAAAACCTCAAAGCTCCAACTCATTGTGGCGCACTTCCTCCAACAAGACCACTAACCCTAATTCTTTAATCTAATGCCTCCCTGGTGACCAAGCATTCAAATATATGAGCCTCTGGAAGCCAATCTCACTCAAAATAGCATAATACTGATGATGCTTATCAACTGAAAGCTTTTCTTAAAATACTTGGATCAATATATTCTTAGTATCAAATATTTATAATATTTAGACTCATGAGCCTCTAAGTACTGTCAATATTATTTCTGCAAAGATTCATTTAACTAGTACAGTCTTAACACTGCATCACAGATTTCATTGAAATATAGATTTCATAGAGTCTTTACATTGTCTAACTTGTTTGTTTTACATTTCCCATAAGGGAATGCACTCTAGTGTTAAGACAATTCCCATTGAAGAGATAGTAGATCTACTTTTACATAACTTCTATACTCTGGCATCTTCTGATGAATGAACCTCCTTAGTTTCTTGTTCTGCACTTCAATGTGTTTAGAAAAGTCAGAATGTCCAAAGATGCACAGTTCATATCATACTCAATCTCTACATATCCACCTGATTATTCTACTATTCTACACACAAAAACATGAAGATCAGATTCCTCCTTACATGCTCTACAATTCTATACAAACTGGCTTCCCATGGACAATTCAACTTTGTTATCTTCTCTTTTTGTTGCTAATGTTTCTAACCACAACATATTCATTAATTTTTGGCATACCAAGAATTTTCCTTTCTCTGAGTTATACTTCCATTCTAGAAAATACATTACATAATGTTCTTATTGCTACTGCTGTATGAACCAATTTATACCCTCCAATTCAAATATAAAAGTCATCATCTTTAGTAGCTTAGATAATGATAATTTTTGAGAAAGTGTTTTCAAAGGTGAAATTAAACTGAAGATTAATACCCTAAGCCAACACAGCAACTTCAGAAGAAGTGGGTATGATATAGACATGGAAAAGTGAATACCACTGAATGCTGAAATACACATACCCATTTACAAGGCAAGTAGAGACATCACAGAAAAACTCAGTCCTGCTCATGTTAATTTTGAACATTTATCTTCCATGTGTAAGAAAAAAATAGAATGTTATTTTGTCCCCTATATTTATTATTCTCTTGCTTTCATGTGATAGTTCTTTACTTGTTTTAATGACATTCAAACATTGCATCCTCAGAAAGGCCTTCTTTGAGTATAATAACTAAGGGCTCAGATACATTAGCTACTCTCTTTTTTTCTATTTTCTTTTGTAGCATGTATTAATGCAAAAGCAATGTTCTTCTTGTTAAACTATTTATATTATGAATTTTAAATTTTCTGATCAGCCAACACTATCACAAAATTTTCATCAGACTATTTCCAAGCAAATGGTATATTAGAAGTCTATTGTACACCCTCATTTAGTGACACTTGTTTGCAGTCCTGGCTTTTATGAGGCTTGGGCTAGAGGAGTTTCATGAGTTCAAGACCAGTCATGACAACATAGTGAGTTGCATCTCACCTGGGGTGGTACATATGCAAACTGCTTGCAAAGCCTACCCTTTATAAAACTGAACTAGTCTTGATTTCTACCATTCAATTACTTTGATTTCTGCCTCATCTGAGACTTCACTCCCAGTTGTCTCTGCTTCCTGTCTGTGAACAAACAGTAATTTGTCTGCTTCCCAATTGCTTGTTTGCTTGTTCTTTGGATGTGCATTTCCACCACAATGGAGTTTGTCATCTCTGGGAACATAAGCCCAAATCAATCCAATTTTCTCTAAGTCACTATTGTTATGCTCTTTGTATGTACTATGGAGTATGTCACCACTCCATAAGAATTTCTGTGGCTTCTTATTGGATCTAAAATTTCAGTATTTCATATCCCGCATAATTCATCTTCACCATCTTTGTCTCTTTGTGTCCATCTTAGAGTGACTCCACTTTACTTGACTTTCAAATGCTGACCTTATGTCTTCACTCACAAATATCATTTCTGTACTTTTCTTTTTGAGGGCAAACTTATTCTTTCTAACTCTTTTGGAGGAGTCATCTAGTTCATGAATTACATTGCTACTACAAACCCAAACATCTCCCAATCCCCAAGTTTTGATTGCTTTTGCTATCTTTGGATTTACCTATCATTATCTAGTATTGCTTCTTGCTATTCATCTGCAACAAAAAATAGTGTATAATGAAATCATGAAACAAAAACTACTTTGATTTTAAATATTCACCTTGATAGGAAGGATATTATAGCTATTTTCTAAATAATTTCTGGATGGTAAATCATTTGGTGTTCCCACAGAAATGTTAATAAGAAAGCAGATAAAGATCTCACTTTATCACCCTTTCCCAAGACACCTAATTTTCAACCACTTTCTACGAGGAAAAAAAGAACTAAACAAGGACATTAGGTACATCTGTAGCATTAAATGTAGCTACAAATATACTAAAAGTAAAGGAGAGGGAAGAGAAGAGATTACAAAGCACTATTTAGGGAATATCGAAATGTCATCTACCTTCAAGGTGAAAGAGATTTTAGCTACAAAGTGCTAAATGTTGCCATAAACCTGAAGCTCACTTCAGTAACTATTATCTTTGATTATAAGATTTGCCAAGCATGAATAATATGCACATAAATTGATTTTGAGTGTTCATCTCCTCCATAGCTTTTATAGGCTATTCACGTGTTAAACATCCAGAGTATGGATTTTATTTTGAACATGTATAATGTGTATATGTTTATTTTGAACATGTATAATGATACCATGTGTATATGTCCAGTTTATATAAATACATACATATATAAGCATTTGATATTTTATGCAAATAGTACTTGCCTATAGTAGTATTTGTGAAGTAATTATATTACAGAAATGACTGGTAATACACTGTCAGCCCCAGGTGACTCTTTTTGCTATTCAGAAATTATTACAGAAAGATTGAAGAGATATTTTGCCTTCCATTGGTGGTTATCTTTTATTGAACTTGGTTAACATAACATGCTTCTCTGATTTTAGGCTTGGGAGTTGGTACAATCAATTTGGAAATGTGTTCATATAAATGTGGGTGTAAAACATGTGCCAACCGTAGTCAAGCTTTCAAATTTGCTTTTAGAAGGACTTTAATTGAAACACAGGTTTTAGACTTCCCTTAACATGTACACTTAATGCTTTCTACCCACGTTGTGTGTGTATGTGTGTGTGTGTGTGTATATATATATATATTCATGTATATATGTGTGTTGTTTGTGAGAGAGAAAACCTATAATTACCTCTTTCATTTAATAATTTTGAAAACTTTTGGTCTAAAATAATTAACAAATCATAAAGGTATTTGTAATCCTTCAAAAAGATAAAAGATAAAAGTATATGTGAATTTACATAGTTATAAATGTAAGCAACAAAATTAGATCCAAAGTCTTCTGTCACATACACACAAATATTTTATATACACATACAAAATATTATTTATATTATATGAGGAGAGGAATTTAGTTTTATTTGCAGACATATAATTATAAACATTTATTTTCTGCTTACAGAATCTAAAAAAAGTTTGATAAATTTCACACAAAAAATTCCTATGTCATTAACTTTTTCTTTTTTCTTACTAAAAAGTTTGAGTTTCATACATGTGTAACCAAGTTTCTTGTGCAATATTAACATGACAGGAAATGCCTAATATTTAAGTACATATATGCTGCATCAGGGGATTAAATTACAATTAGTATTTTTAAAGCATTCTATTGTTTATAGTTTTAAAGGAATGAAAATTGTTTAGTCTGTACACATAACACCTCATATGCTTTACTATCTTGAACTCTAATGCCTTACAACAAAGACAGTAATCTCATTATGTTCCACCAACTTTTAGTGGGTTCATGTCACTATGCATTTTTCTCAGTGCAGTTGCTTTGATTTCTATAATGGAAGATTCCCCATCAAGGTCTCTTTACACCTCTCAATGTCTTTATGGCCATACATTAGACCATCAGTGTTGCATAGATATGGAATATATATAAGATATTTAAAATCATAATTATATTATCTCCCCTTCCCTTTCCTCCCAATAGCCACCCTTATATCAACCTGTCTCATGCTCTCCCACTTTCAAATTAGTAGTACAACGACCTTCTCAGAAAGAAGATGTAGTATATGAGTAAAATATTTATAGAATTCATGTTCTCAAAATGTTTGATTTATAATACCATGATTATATACGAAGTTTTCTGGAAACTCACCAGCTAAGGATAGAACTACTTATTTTGGTTTTATTATTCAACAAATTGCTTTGGAATATGAGACAAAATTCTGTTTCGATCACATGCTCGTTCAGTCCCAGTCCAGCTGGCCTTGGTGAGCTCCCACTAGATCGGGCACACCATCTCAATGGGTGGACGAATCCCTTGCGGTTCTGACTTCTGTGTTCATCTTCTCCCTCCTTCTGCTCTTCAACTGGGCCTTGGGAGCTCAGTCCAGTGTTCGAACGTGGGTCTCTGTCTCTATCTCCATCCGTCGCCGGATGAAGATTCTTCTGCTCTTTGACTGGACCTTGGGAGCTCAATCCATTGCTCTGGTGTGAATGTGGGTCTCTGTCTCTATCTCCATCCATCGGACGAAATTTCTATGGATGTGATCAAGATATTCATCAGTGTGACTATGGGACAATCATAGTTCCGGCACCCTCTCCTCTGCTGCCCAAGGACCTAGCTGGGGACATCCCTGTGGACACCTGGGATCTC
>PVIU01029295.1:0-17794 GCA_004026605.1 Ondatra zibethicus
TGACACGGGCCTCTGGAGAAATCACATCAGCACTGGGGTTGGGGCATGAACACACAGAGAGTCACACGGTAACATGCAACTGTACTCCTGTCGCTCAAGTCACACAGAACACACAGAGTAGCTTCCCAATGCAAGGATGTACTTGTGAGCCACATGTGGTGGCTCACACCTTTAATCTCAATATTCAGGAGGTAGAGGCAGGAGGTTCTCTGAGTTGGAGGCCAGCCTCGTCTACAGAGTGCGTTACAGGACAGCCATGGCTACACAGAGAAACCCTGTCTTGAAAAACCAACCAATACAGACACACCACCACCACCACCACAACCACCACCACCACAAACACACACAAATCTAGAGGAACACACAAAAGCACAGACACGCACACTCACATAAGAAATAACCATTCACATATGCAGCAATAGACAGTCCACACCTGTGTAAATAAACAGAGAAAGCTGAGCTGACATGTGTGCATAAACCCCCTGAAATCAAGATACTTGACTCACTATATTCTTTTGTCTTATGTACCTGTTTCATTGTCCTTGCCAGCATCTATGGAATAGTGAGCAGGTGACCGACAGCCCAAGCAGGAAGTATCGGTGCTCACACTACGGGACCAATGCTGAGACAGGAGGCAGAAATAACTGAAGTTGCTCAACTGAGTGGAGAGGCAGGTTCAGGATAAAAGGTCCTGCTGGAGTGTGCAGTGAAGTGGACGGTGCTCAGACCAGGACCATGGAGCCCAGTGTCCTGCTCCTCCTCGCTCTTCTCGTGAGCTTCTTACTGCTCCTGGTCAGGAGCCACGCAAAGGCTCGTGGACATCTCCCTCCAGGACCCCGTCCCCTGCCGCTCTTGGGGAACCTCCTGCAGATGGACAGAGGAGGTCTCCTCAACTCCTTCATGCGGGTGAGACACGCACAGGGCCTGTGCCCTATGGCCTACCCTGTGTTTGCTCCTGGGGATCACTCAGTGGGAGAAGCAAGGGACTCCTTCCAGGCAGTAGGTTCAGGTGGGAAGGTTGCTGAGTGGAAGGTGAGATGCTGATTGGTGATGGATGGTGCTCAGGTCAGTTGACAAGTTGGAATTGTGTGGGACACTGTGTTTGTAATGTGAAAGGAGTTGAGGTGTTGAGATGTGTGCCAAGGGCTTACAATTTCCTCTTTGGTCCAGAAGAGAAAGAAAAATGTCAGAGGTAGCAGCAGATAAGATTTACATCTGCCAGCACAAGGGATTAGCCTGCTGTATTTAGGAACAAAGGGGAGGAGAGGCAGGTCAGGAGGTGGGATAGGTAGGGAACGCTTATTTTTATGTTTTTGTAACATAAAACATATTTTTATCTTTATAACACATAGACCTTTTGAGGAGTCGACCCTGACACCATTTTTTAGTCTTCACAAGAGAGATTTCATCTTCAATAAAATTAATTACTAATACTTCTTTATTAGTAATCACTTAGAATTCTTGGTCCCACTTCCTGTTTAGAGAGCTGGTTTAGTGGCAACAATCCCAACTTCCTGCTACCCCTTGGTTTTTAATATATCACCCACCTGGATCAATGGTGTATTCATATGTTTTTTAAAATTTTAGACGATTTCATTGTTTTGGGGAGGGAGAATAAGGTCATCCTCCTTTCCTCAGGCTAATGATCCTTCTGTGCTAACATCTCATGTGCTGGATTGACAGATGTGTGGTGCACCTGGCCACAAGTGTTTTTCAAATGTGCTTCACACATGCCAGATAGTTCAGTTTAGCATCCTATCCAATATGTTTGTATTCTCTGAAAATCCAATTCCTTCTTTTCTTATTCTGCTGTCCACCTCTCTGTGTCTGAAGGCCCTTTCTACTTGGAGGTAATTATGGTTGCTTGAGTAAGTATGGATGTAGGAGATATTTACTGTCATGTGAGCAACTGATGAACAGCTACATCACTGAAGAAAGTGCCACATCCCCCAGCAACCTTAACTGCCCCGAGAGTCACAGTGAGGGTTAGTGACATCCTGTTGTGATAGCACAACATACTGCATCTTTTCCTTGTAGGGACAGTGATCATGTCATGTGCAAACAAGGTTCCCAGGGGCTAGGTGATGTGTACTGGGCAGGGAATTCCTACCCTCTGCAGAACTCCTTAAAGAACTGTTCAAATCCGCAATCCAATGTGGCAATGCCTGGGAGCTGAGCTGCCTTCCTTGTTCCTCAGAAGCTGAGAGTCTGTTTGCAGATACAGAATAAACTAAAAATATAGAATAAAATAAAAATTAATTTGGCAAATTATCTGCTCACCTGGGTGATATTGGATACAAGCAAAGCAATAGGAATTTTATGATATGTTGAGAGTTCAAACAGACTCATGTAAGTGGCAGGATTTGAACAAATCACAAAGACTTTCTAGAATGATGACAGGTATGGAAAGGAAGCCATTCCTGAGCAGCAGCTGGTGCTAGGGAAAGAGTGGATCCAGGTGGATGAGGTCACAGGGTGACAGGGGAGAGGCAGGCATTGAATCTTCAGGTCATGAGGATGAACTGGCTTTACCAATGCCTAGGATGGTAAGAACTGAAATGATTCAACTAAGCAGGCAAGAGAAAGTCTCCTCATGTCTTTGTTTCTGTTGCTGCCACAAAAGTCCAGAGGATAAGTTCTTTATAAATTAAAGGCTTATCCCGCTCATAATTGTGGGGTTTGACAGTCTAAGATCAAGCAGCCAATTCTTCCAACCTCTGATAAGAACTCTTCTTGTGTGTCACAATACAGTAGAGGACAGGAAAACCTGTTCATGCAGAAGATGCTAACCATGTGGGTTGGCCTTGTTTTATAATAATCCATTCTCTGAGAATCCAGCCCTCTCTGTGAGACCAGCATTAACCTATTCTGTGGATCTACCCCGAAGACCCAATGCCTCTCATTAGGCTCCCGCTCCCGAGGGCTCTGCCACCTTTCAACACAACCACATCGGGACCAAACTTCCAGCAGAGAGTGCACAGAGGACACTTTAACCATGTACAAGGCATAACATATGGAACAGGCAAGAAGAAAGAGCAGCTGGTCCAAACAGATGCCTCTGGATGTCAAGGGGTAGTGATACCCTGTGGTGAACCCCAGACACAACCGGCTCGGCTCTCTCAAGTGTGTCGTGGATGAGCCTGGAGCCTGACTCAAACACAGCTGCTAAAGCTGTGTCAGCCCCATGAGGGCCAAACCCATGTGCAGCGGCCAAGCCCTCTGGGATGCTTCTTGAAAATTTCTCTGGTGCCTCAAGAAGCTGAGATCTCTTCTAGGCGTCTGTGTTGATGTAAGATGGTTTTGTGGTCCTTAATCACAAAGACTGGGGTCTTAATGATGACATTCTTTTGGCCAGTGGTAGAGACACAAAGAGGAGCTAGACCCTCCATACTTGAAATCACCAGCATTCTATGGTGTCATAATAACACTTCATTTTTTTCTTTAATAAATAAACTCTGTGTTATGGTGTTACTATTTTGGGGAGTATCATTTCAGCATCATTTTAAACATAAGTATTTTATCTAGGTGTGGTGCTACATCACATCCTTTTCATTGGGTGCTGGGAGTATAGTCAGGGCATCACGCATGCCAGACAAGCACTCTGCCAAGCAAATGCATCCTCAGTCCCATAGAGGAGGGACCTGTAGAATGTGCCTCCCCCACTTTCTTTTGTTCTCCTGTGTTCTTCCTTTTCTTATCATTACCATCTTGGCCATCACTATTGCCTCCTCCTTTCTTCTTCTGAGATCTGCCTTATGAATGGATCAATGTATCTGTCACAGGAGTTTGTTTATCATCAAAGTGAGTTCAGCCCTTTCTTTCTCAGATTCATGCTTTGTTGCCTTTTCTTTTAACATGGATGACATGGGAAGAAACTCCTTTCAGATGCATGCCATACTAAAAATGCCCGGTCTCAAAAAAAATGTAAGAAATAATCTGTGATCTATATAACGTGCCCCTTCTTGACATTTGGCAAATGAGCTGAGACCGAAGATGAGGTTCGGCTTGGAGAAGGTTCACAGGCACAGGAACAGACAGTGAGAGGAGAGGCCGAGATCTGGTGCATACAGATCTGCAGCTCCCAAGTCTCTGAAATGTTCCTGGAATAAAGCCACTTCATGATGTAACTACCACTGAACGTTTTCAGAATTAGGTTAAAAGTTCAGGCCACTCTTTTGTAAATAGATATACAGAAATTGACAAAAACTTGTGAGCATTTTCCAGGTCTTGTGACACACACAGGATCCCAGCACTTGGGAGGTGGAGGCAGGAGGATCAGGAGTTCAAGGTCGTCTTTTAGCTACAGAGAGAACTTGAGACCATCTTGGGATAAAAGATTTTGTCTCAGTATAAAACAATCCACAATATTATTTTGAGAATTCTTGGACTTGTTCCAGGTCTTTCTTAGGCCATCTAGTCACCCAGTATGTTTTGACTAGTGAAAAGAGAAGGGATGAACATGTGCGTGACCTGGTTTGGAGGAGGAGGATTGGTACAAATTCTTCTCCATTCATCAAAGTCAGAGAGATGTGGAATTGTGCCTCAGTTTTGAATATTATTGAATATTGCCTTTCTCTTCTGGTGACAACAAGAATGCATGGCTCCCAAGGGTGCGACAATCCGTGTTTATTAAATGACAACTCACTTAGCCCACATATTGACTTATTTACCAAATCACTGATAACTTATTTGGTCCCTTTGTCCTGAGGAGCATTCTAGCTGCGACATCTCAGAGGCGGATAAGGTCACCATGCCTACGGAGCATTACCCTGGCAGTGACAGACAGACACAGCAGATGGACAGGAGCAATGAGTCAAACAAAGCAGCGTGGTGTTTCAGCAAATGGTGGGAGTTGGTGATACAATGTCTTCCTTTGCTTGTGAACAAAAACTCTGAGAGACACAGATAGTGGCACCGAGGGAGGCAGGTGCTGCAGAAAGGACCTGAAGGGGAACAGGGTCAGGGAGCAACATGGGGCTGGTGGCAAAGAGGAACAAGAGAGGAACGGAGAAGCAGAGGACTGATGGGACTGTGTCAGGTAGAGCTGTGGTGATCATGGTAGGGACCTTGATCTTATTTTCAGCAGCAAGGGCACAGTGAGGGGCCTGGGGAAGGTTCGGGGTATTAAGTAAGGTATGTTTTAGTGAATGCTGTGACTTGGGTTGTGGAACTGTTCTTATGGATGTAAGAGCAGAAGTAGGGAACCAGGAAGGGGCTTGTAGAGGGCAGTGCACAGCATTTAAAGTAACCTTAACTCTAACTTCTAAAACATGCAAATTTATGAATGTGATGGTCTGTATGTCTGTCTGTGTGAGTATATTTCTAATTGTGTGCACACACCTGTTCATGGGGGCAGAGGCCAGAGGAGGGTGCCAGGTGTCCTCCTCCATCAATTCTGCTCATTACTTTGAGGCAGGATCCCTCCCTGAAACTGGGTCTGGAAGTCAACAAGTCCCAATAATCCTATCTTCACTGTCCAACACTTTGCTCAGAAGTCATAGGTATATATGAATGCCCTGTCTTGTTATACTGGTGCTGAGATCCAAACCCTGATCATCACAACTGTGGCCAAGTGCTCTTATCTGTTGAGCCCAAATTACAGTGTTTACAAATGATCTGTATCATAGTCTATCCATTCATCCATTTACCTACTTATTTACTTATCCATACATCCACCCACCCACCCACCCTCTATCTATTTTTATCTTCTTCATCATCATTTTGTGTGTGTGTGTGTGTGTGTTTAAGTGGTTCTTATGCATGTCTGATATCTGAAGAAGCTAGAGGATGTCAAATCCCATGAGGCTGGCATTACAGGCAGTTGTTAGCTATCTGGCATGGAAGGCAGGACTAAACTCTCTGCAATAAAGGCAGTACTCTCAACCACTGAGCCACCTCTCCAGCTCCAACTATTAAATTTTGAGTTAAGATATGGTTGAAGTGGGTCATCTCTCAAAAAGCACACCTCAGTAAATTTGAAAGAGGAACAGATTCTTATCATTGATGTGCAGGCCAGCTAACATCAAGACTGGTCCCTGTCTCAGCCCCTTGTAGTCACTATCTCCTATTATCCTGACACCATCAACTGCATCTGTGTTTGAACATCATTTAGATGCAGAAGATGGAAACAAAACTTGCTTTTGTGTAGCATTAAGTTGGCAAGTTTCACTTACACCATTGATCTGGTCTGAGGCTTGTTAGTTCATTGTTGCATAAAATTAGATGCTGTGGCCCCATCTAAAAACATAAATACATCCACATCAAACATGTGCAGAGCTTTTTCTTAGCATTGTCCCCTAACTAACACTGGGCACTGACCGTTTTCATAGCCTTTCATTTCTATTAGCTGCAGTGCAATCTAGAGAGAGTAAAGGTTACAAGAAGATGAGGGAGGGTTGTTTGCAAACATTGCACCATGCTCCTCAAGGGCTCTCAGCACTGGAGGGTTGTCATGTTCCTGGGACCAATTCCCTGTAGATGCCCTGATGGTTGCTAGTCAGGCATTTTCCCAACTGTCCATACTGCAGTCCTGACTCACATTCAGCACCACTACTAGGTGACTATCACTTTCCTTCCCATGTAACCCAATGAGTGGGTCAGGGCTGCTCTCTCTGAACGTTGTCAGGAGGCATTGGACAGCCTTGGTGACAGAAAGTATGGTTCTTGATTGAGAATCCAGAGATAAACAGCCAGTCTGAAGACTATGGCCATGTAACTACATGTATATCTGCATCCATATCTGTATCTATTATTTATGAGGGTCATGTGTAACTGAAGTTGGCTTCAATTTGGATGTGTAGCCAAGGATGACTATTGATTCTCTGGTCTCTGTCCCCCAGTGCCATGATTATAAACAAGTGTTGCCCTGTATCCCTACTCTACACTACTGGTGTACTGATTAGGAAATCCAACCAATCAGTGCAGATACTGATTGTCTGGCGATTTAACCCTTCACCTCTTAGGTCCTCAAAGGGAAGGGGTGACCAGGGGAGGGGTAACTATTTACCAGTCTGTGTCTAGGTGTTTTCACAGTGTAACAACATCTGCACTGACTAAACACAATCCTGGTGTGATTATGTTTGACAGATTCGAGAAAAATATGGAGACGTGTTCACAGTGCACCTGGGACCAAGGCCAGTGGTCATGCTGTGTGGGACAGAGGCTATAAGGGAAGCTCTGGTGGACCAAGCTGAGGCTTTTTCTGGCCGGGGGACCATTGCTGTGCTTGAGCCAGTTGTGCAGGGATATGGTGAGATACGGGACAGGATGGAGTGGAGGATGTGGTCCAGGAAGGTGTCTGTAAGAGGGGGAGCCCAAGCTGTGGGGAAGGATTCCAGGTCTTTGAACTTCTGTTGTAACCCATCAATCTTCCCCTATGTTCCTAGGTGTGATCTTTGCCAATGGGGAATGCTGGAAGGCCCTTCGGCGATTCTCTCTGGCCACCATGAGAGACTTTGGGATGGGGAAGAGGAATGTGGAGGAGCAGATTCAGGAGGAGGCCCGATGTCTGGTGGAGGAGCTGAGGAAATCCCAGGGTGAGTCCCAGAGAATGGGTAGAAAGGAAGATGGTGACACAGGGACCTGAGTGCAGAGCCTAAGAAAGAGAAAGAGACCCACAAGGGTAGAGAAACAGACAGACAGACACGATGTATGGGGAGGATAAGGGCAGATGTGGAAAGACAAGGTCAGGGAAAGGAATGTCAGATACATTGTGTCTAAAATAGCTCAGAAATATGTATTGACCATAGTGGTCACTTCTCTTCAGAAAATCAATCTGTGAATTAATTTTCTGTCAACTAAAGATGACTGGTGCACACTTGTCTTTTCCGAGCTCCGAAGGTGAGGCAAGATGGTCATATGTTCAAGGCCAGTCCTGTTTATGTTTTTAGGTCCTTTCTTACAAATGTGACTGTGGCTGGGTTGTAGAGCTTCTAGCATCATACACAGTGGGCATGGTCCTGCATGTCTGTAATCCCAGCACACAAGTGGTAAAGGCAGGAGGCTGAGAGTTCCAAGGTCATCTTCTATTGCACATACAGTTCAAAGCCACTTTGACTCAACCATCGTAGTTGCCCCCCTATCCCTGCCCTCCCACGGTCTTATGAAAGGCAAATGTGGACTCTAGGTCAATGAAGGGAAGGGAGCAGGAGGACCTGCAGATGTGGTCTAAGCAGGGATCTGTGTTTTCTTCCTTGTGAGTGTGCTGGTGAGCAGAGTGAACACAGAGGCTCATGGGAGTTTGACTTTGGTAGAACTCAAAGGACCCACTGGGTACTTTAAGGTTTGATATATCAAGGGCACATTGGTGAAAAGACCATTGTTTGCACCTCAATTTCTTTACATGGGATATTTGTCATCTCTTATTGACATTTCTCTGGATATCTGAGAGGTCAGTGCGGATGGGGAGGGAAGAAAGGTGCAGAGGCTGAGAAGAATGATGGGAGAAAGAAGTCAGTGATGGAGGGACCCAGAGGAAGAGAAGAAAGCCCCAAGGCTGAGAGTGAAGCCCTCGAGCCCCAGGGAAGGATGCACACAGGATCAGAGACCACAGACAAGCCAGCCCTGGGTGAGGGACAGTGCCCCAATACTGTTAGACTGACAACAGCCCTCCAACCACCAGGGTCCATGACTGAACCTGCCACACCAAGGCAGCAGGGGCTGATGGCTTCTGGAACACCACAGAGCTCAGAAGTGAGAGGAAGGGTGAAAGAAGTCAGAGAAGGAATTGAAGAAATCAGAGAAGGGATGGAGGAAGTCAGAGAAGGGATGAAGGATGTCAGAGATGGGATGGAGGAAGTCAGAGGAGGGGTGGAGGAGTGGAGGAAGGATGGAGGAAGTCAGAGGAAGGATGGAGGAAGTCAGAGGAGCAATGGAGGAAGACTGGCAGAGTGGGCATGGAGTGTGCAGGGCTTGTAAATTCACACAGCCACCCCTGAACCCTTCTCTGCACCATTCTTGCCAGGGGGGAGTTAACTATCAGTTCAGAGTCAGGATGTTGTCCTGGGAGGAGGAGCAGGTGGAGACTGACTGCACACATTCCACCTCTCGGTCCCAGCATCCTAGCTCTGGTCATGATTAGCTGAGTTTCCTTGGTGAAGGTGCCTCCCCTTCTGTGTATATGAATAGCATCTCATAATCTCTATACTACTTAGGGGAGTTAAATAAAAGGATGCATGCATCTCTGGGTGCAGACTCATATGTGCATCATATGTGCAAATGTGGTAGCAGCTGTTGCTGTTCATTGAGCGGTGAGTGGGGGGTTCAGCTTTACAGAGATGGGGCCAAAGGCAAATGTTCCCTGGTTCTATATCCCCTGTCTCTTGTCCTGCATCCTCCTCCAGGAGCCCCCCTGGACCCCACCTTCTTCTTCCAGTGCATCACAGCCAACATCATCTGCTCCATTGTCTTTGGAGAGCGCTTTGACTACAAAGACCGCCAGTTCCTGCGCCTGCTGGACCTGTTCTATCAGACCTTCTCGCTCATCAGCTCATTCTCCAGCCAGGTCAGTGGGCGGGAAGAGAGGAGCATCCAGGGCAGAGGAAAGAAGATGCTGCTAGGTGGGTGAAGAAGGGAATATCTTAGGGCTGGACAAAAGGCAGAGACAACTTCAAGAGGCAAAGAGGTTGCGAGCAGGTGGGAGATAGGATGGGGAGCAGGGCAGAGATCTAAATGAGAAATACAGAGTCATTCACACATGCAGAAAATGGTGATGTGGCTGCTGCAGCTGTTGCTCTGAGGGTAGAGGACTTGGTTTTCATGCATGAGGTCCTCATTGCATTTCCTGGGTGTGGTGGCACACCACTCGTGCAATTCCAGAACATGGAGGCAGGGAGATGAGAAATTCAGGGTGATCCTTTGCTATACTGAGTTTAAGGCTACTCAGGCAAGTATGAGACTTTGTATGCATAAGCAAAACCCCAAATTAAAACACACAATGACAATTCAGCACAGGGTATTGGGAGAGAGAGCAGAGGAGAGAAAAATAGAGACACAGAGTGCAAGGCCATGGTGAGAGACAGATTTAGAGATAAAGTTCAAAAGCATGCATGTGTGTATAGTGTATACATATGACAGAGATGTGTATATTTGTGTATGCGTTTTGTGCACTTATCCCTTTAACATGGGGACCTAGGGGCATAAGGTGGTTTGAGTGAGATTGGCCTACATAGGGTAGTGTATTTGCATGCTTGAAGAGCTGTTTGCAAGGATTAGGATATGTGTCCTCATTGGAGGAGATGTGTTGCTAGGGGTGAACTTTGAGTTTCCAAATCACATGCAAGGCCAGTGTTCCCTCTAGTTCTATCTGTCTGCCTGTATACTATGGTGTCAGCTCTCAGGCACATGCCTGTCTGCATGGGTATCATGATGTCAGCTCTCAGGCATAATCCCTTATGCTTGTACATCATGATGTCAGTTCTTAGACGTGTGTCTGTCTACGTGTATGTCATGATGAAAGCTGTCAGGCACATGCCAGGCCTGTCTGCTTCCTGCCATGATGATAATAGACTAACTTCTGATACTGTAAGCAAGTCCTCAAAAATGCTTTTTTTTTTTGTAAGAGTTGCCTTGGTTATGGTATCTCTTCTCTTGGTTATGGTATCTCTTCTCTTGGTTATGGTATCTCTTCTCTTGGTTATGGTATCTCTTCTCTTGGTTATGGTATCTCTTCTCTTGGTTATGGTATCTCTTCTCTTGGTTATGGTATCTCTTCTCTTGGTTATGGTATCTCTTCTCTTGGTTATGGTATCTCTTCTCTTGGTTATGGTGAGCAATAGAACACTAAGAGCACTTCCACTTCCTGTTAAAAGCTCAAGAGAACCTCCTGGCTCCTTCTTTCTTGCAGGTGTTTGAGCTCCTCTCTGGAATCCTGAAATACTTTCCTGGTGCCCACAAGCAAATCTTCAAAAATATGCAGGAAATCCTCGACTACATCGGCCACAATGTGGAGAAGCACTGGACAAACTTGGACCCCAGCAATCCAAGAGACTTCATCGATACCTACCTTATACGCATGGAGAAGGTAAGTCCTGCGTGAATGAGAGGGGGTGGCTGAGATTGAAGGCTGAGGATGTGAGTGGAGGATAAGGGGGCAGAGGATGGGGAGGAGAGACAGGAAATGCAGTGGAGGAGATGCAGAAGTGTCTGGAAAATGATGAAAATAAAAGGAGGAGAAAATGTGATAGGGAGAAAGAAGGCTGGGGAAGAAACACAGGGCAAGGGACAAAAAGCAGGAAAGACCTCAGAGAAAGAAAGAGCCTGGGAGATAAACCATGCTAAACTACCAGAGAGCACAGCAGAGAAAGAAGACAGAACAGACAGTCAAGCAATATTATTAAGGCCTGAGAAATGTCATGTGATCCATATAATGTGAGACAGAAGGACAGTTCCCAGGATGTGTGTGTATCTCCCTGCAAGGCTCCAGTCACCCCTGACCCTCCCTTCTCTCTCCCATCTGGAACCAGGAGAAGTCCAACCAACACACGGAGTTCCATCACCAGAACCTCATGATCTCCGTGCTGTCTCTCTTCTTTGCTGGCACCGAGACCAGCAGCACCACGCTCCGCTATGGCTTCCTGCTCATGCTCAAATACCCCCATGTTGCAGGTGCACCACAAACAACCAGTTGGGAAATCTTCTAGCTCCCTGTTGGCTGGGAAGTTTGCGTGGATGAGTGAGTCATAGACCTCTTATATCTGGAGCCCTGAAGACTTTGGTCTAATTCTAAACTAGGGCAGTGCTGTGGATGGTGCATGAATGAACACTCATCTGGCCTGTTTTCCATTGTTTTCACCTATCAATTAATGGTTGATCTATCCATCCATCCATCCATCCATCCATCCATCCTTCCCTCCTTCTTTCCTTCTGTCTTTACATCCCTCTATTCACTTGTCTTTCTCTTCATCCACCTCTTTATCCATTTACCCATTCTATTCATTTTCCCATCCATCTATCATCCATCCATCCATCCATCCATCCATTTTTCCTATCCTTCCCTCTACACAACTATTCATCCACTCATGTAATCCTCTGCCCATCTTTTCTATATCCATAGATTATTAATCCTTGAGTCTTTCATCTTTGCTTCATCTAAGGGCAAATATTTCAATCATTTATTTGGATGAATCAGCCTGTGAGTTTTATTCTTTGATCAGATCTAGTTGAGTGGGCTATCTATCATTGATTCATTTATTCATTCATATACAAATCTTCTCATTCCTTAATCCTACTAATTGACCTTTGAATTCACCCTTCATGTGTTCATCCATTTCTCCATGTATCCATTTAATAACTCACTCATTTGTCTGTGATTTATTTATCATTCAACACACCTACCTGTTTATTCCTATATTTACTCGTTTATTCATTCACATATTTTCTTAATTTTTGTTTAGTTGTATTCATTGATTTATTTGTGTATGCATCATTTTTTGGTTCATTAGTTGATTAATACAGTGAGTGAGAAGCGGAATATGGAATCCAGTTTTACTTTGTTCATTTCACTCACCCAGCAATCTTTACTTTATTAACCGACTCATCCATTGCTTGGCTGACTTAGACACTCACATTCTAAGAATTTGAAATCGATGTGATGTTGTTGTGAGTTTGTCTGCTGCAGTTCATGTGTGGAGGTGGGAGGACAACTTTATGCAGTTGGGTCTCTCCTGCACATTCACATGGGTTCTGATGTCAAAGCCAGGCCATCAGGATGGAAATCAATGCATTTGCTGAGTGAGCCCTTTCATCAGCCATCATATTCACCAATGTGTTCATATTGTCTTCAGTTAAACACAGATTAATTTACTTCCCTTTTATTCCTGAGGACATAGCCTCAGATTATTAGTCTGTATTTTTAAAATTGTTTTTAGTAGTGTGCATTGTTGTTTTGTCCGCATATATGTCTGTGTGAGGGTGTTGGATTCCCTGGACCTGGAGTCACAGTGTGAGTTGCCATGTGAGTGCTGGGGATTGAACCCCAGTCCTCTGAATGAGCAGCCAGTGCTCTTAACCGTTGAGACATCTCTCCAGCTCCCTGAGTTTTAAAATATAAATTCCACTCAGAGATGTATGTGTGTGTGTGTGTGTTATGCAGGAACACAAATTATATCATTATATTTCAAATACGGAGAATTCTTACCATCTCTCTCTCCAGCCTTCCCTCAGACTGATAGATGAAAATAGCCCTTTGCTGTGGGTTTTCCTTTTCTCTCTTTTATGAGCCAGGTTGGAGTTTTGGAGACTCTCCAACATAGCTCTAAGCGTGGGGGGAGAGAAGCGCAGCTGTGCGTGTCCACGAGTGCACTGTGTCTTTCTCAGCAGAGTCTCCTGGCTCTGCACTGTTCCTAGGCTATTGGCTCACAGAAAATAGGGTCACTGTGCATTGCCTCTGTGAAGGGGGTGGGCGTTGTCTGTTGATTCTTTTTTCTGTGCAGAGAAAGTCCAAAAGGAGATCGATCAGATGATTGGCTCACACCGCCCACCATCCCTTGATGACCGCACCAAAATGCCTTACACTGAGGCCGTCATCCATGAGATTCAGAGATTTTCAGATCTTGTCCCGCTTGGAGTACCACACAAAGTGACCAAAGACACTTTGTTCCGAGGGTACCTGCTTCCCAAGGTGAGACCAGCTGCGATTCCTCATCTCTATGCATTGACCATCCTCCACTCTCCCAATCACCACCCTAGGCCTGTTTGTGGTTTCCCGGCATTCTGTGGTTCCCTAAGGACTAACTGTCTGCAGATGGGAGGCAGGGTATGCTAATATCATTGTCTCTCACAATGTCTCCTAGAACACTGAAGTGTACCCCGTCCTGAGTGCAGCTCTCCATGACTCACGGTACTTTGAACAACCAGATGCCTTCAATCCTGACCACTTCCTGGATGCCAATGGGGCTCTGAAGAAAATTGAAGCTTTTATGCCCTTCTCTACAGGTGAGACGGACCCGTGCTTCCTTTCCCAGACACTAGAGGGCAGGCTCACCCTTCAGGACACAGGACTAGGTCCGTGATTACTTATTGCTATTCCGGCTGACAAATTTGCCTGAACCATCACTTTCAACCTGGTTACTGTCCCATGAAGGACTATTGACTTAAGGAGCATTCTACTCAGGAGGATTTTGGAGACGTATTTAAAAGCCTTTAAAGTCGAGCAATTAATTTTCTTTCCAATTTTAGTTTTAGGGGAAAATCTTTTTAAACGAGTGAAAACATTTGTCTTTAAGTGTGACTAAATGCCTGACAGAAGAGAGTAAAGGATGTTCACAGAGAACACAATGGATTAAATGCACAACAAGGTCTTTCCCGCCCCTGCCAACAATAAACAACAGATTAATTAATAAAGGGGATTGGAGCACAGATATTCCCAGGTCAGGATCCAAGCTGTCTTTAAAGCCAATGTAGTAATTTCTATGTAAAGTCCTCAAAGGAGCAGAAGACAGTTTCCCCACTGTAGAAAGTGCAATGATGAAAATCCGTCAGTTCTTTCTCAGTTGCATCAAAGCCATCCAGTGTGTTCCTTTTCCTGTTAGACTTCTGCTAGTTTTTGTTGTAAGAGGAAGAGCAGGCTGTGTTCCCGGCGCCTGGCTAGTTTATACCCGAAATAATTACACAGAAACTGTATTAATTAAATGACTCCCTGGCCCATTAGTTCTAGCCTCTTCTTGGCCAACTCTTACATCTTAAACTAGCCCATATCTAGTAATCTGTGTATCACCACGAGGAGGTGGCTTACCGGCATGAGTCTAATCAGTGTCCATCTTGGGCCGGAGAAACATGGCGTCTGCCACACTTCCCTTCTCTCCAGCATTCTGTTATGTCTACTCCATCCACCTAAGGGCTGCTGTCTCTTTATTTAACCAATGAAAGCAATAGAAATACAAAAGGAACTCCTACACCATTTCCCCTTTTTCCGTTTAAACAAAAAGAAAGGCTTTAACTTTAACATAGTAAAATTACATATAACAAAACAGTTATCAAGCAAGAATTACAGTTACAATATTTATATCTACTTTATCTTTTATCATAACAAAGGAAAACTATAACTATGTATTCTTCAACTCCATCAAAGACTCCAGAAGGATATAATATTACCTAAGTAAACGAGAAGTAAGCAACTTCCAAAACTCTAGAAATGACAGAGACATCTCATTGCCTGTACAGTCACCCAAAGTTCTTTTGTACCATTGGGGCATCCATCTTCAGCCTACAGGCCTATAGTACCCAGCAGACTTTTCCATGAAGCAGGAAAATTCAAAGACAGTTCAGTCACTTTCTTCTGTATCCTGCAGAATGTCTTGCATACTCTTTCATGAAGCAGGAACCCTGAAGGATCATCTCACCTTTAGGCAAGTTCAGCAGTCCTCTCTCTGCGGGTTCTTTGTGTCCAGTTAAGCAGTCCAGGCAAAAGCAGTTTCTTGCCCAAATGGCTAGCAAACTCCATGAGGAGCCTCTTCGATGCCCATCTTCATCTTGAAGTAGCTGGTGCTGCCAGGAGCAGACGTGTCTCATTGTCATGAAAAGCCCTAAGTTATTAAAACATTAAATGCCATATTCTGTAGTCTTTGAAAGATATGAAGAATGCCTATCTAACTGAAATATCTCTCTACATATCTAGAAAATCTAACTAACATGACTACAAACTTGACTATTATTGATGATTATCCATTAACAACCTATATTTCCTAATTATACATTACATTTTAAAATGAACTACACAATCACAATACCTTAATCAAGAGCAGAAATATAGATACATATAACAAAATTGACCTTAAATTTATATCACTAAAGCATAATCCATACCAATGCAAATTATCCATATCTATATCTTCTCCCCCTTTAAATTTAAATTTAAAGAACATTTATAAACAATATTTGGGAATATGGGTGTAGTTTTTTCTCTCCAAACTTCTTCTTGCTGTATGGGGGTGCTTTTATGGTGTATCCTGTGTGCCAGGTTCATCTCGTTCGGCAGTTGAGTGAAGTAATTTTCTGAAGGTGTTCACAGTGACCTTTCAGGAGGGCGTGGTCTATCAAACCACATTGGTCTAGAAGGAATCCACAGGGTCTCATCCTCTGTGAAAACAAAAGAAGAACCTCTCTTCCAAAGCATCATAACCTTAGACCCAAATTTTGAAGTAATAATAACTTTATAATATCCATGCTGGTTATTATAAACCAGCAATGAAACGTCTCTCTATACTTAGCTCCTTTACAGTCAAAAAATTCAAAGAAAACACAATAAAATACATAATCCAGACATTCTGTGAATTTTCCATTTTTACGTGGCTTATTTTTATTTCTTTTAATCTATAACTATCTGTAGTCTGTCTCTTTAAAGACTTTATCCTTTTATTTTAAGCATTAACTTTGACTCTCTATACTCTTTTTCTTTTCTCTCCCAATCCTACGTACAGCCATCCAACACTGTGACCCATTTAGAGGTCTTTTATGTCTGAATCTGTCCTATTGTGAATCTGTAATTCTTTAGTATCCAGGAACATTTCTTAAAATGTTAAGCACATCTTAAAACTTAAGTTGCGCTATAAGGTTATAAGGTACTGCCTGTTTCCTGCTCAGTCTAAACCTTAACTGTGCTTTTATTATGATAATTATGATCCTGCCTGAGATCATCACAGTTCAGCATGGTGGGGCCAGAGCCACCAGCCTCAGAGCCATTTGGTGCCCCTGAGCCTCACACAGTTCCAGGCACACAGCAGTCCACATTGCCATCAAGCAAGCCATAGCACTTTAGTCAGAAATCCCATCCAAACAATCTGTCTCCAGCGGGAGCCAGAGATGGTGCAAGCAGCATAGCCCAGAAAGCCGGCATTTTAAAACCACCGCAGCTTTTTTTTACTGTTGCGGCTGCTGAGTGAAGAAATTTTCTCTGCGGCATCCTGCTAGCAAACAGTTAAACTCTGTATTCTTTTTGAAGCTCTCTCAGATTTTATGTGGAGTCAGTCTACCATAGCTAACTAAGTTAAAGCCTTCTTTTTTTGCTTAAACAGAAAAAGGGGAAATGGTGTGGGAGGGTCTTATGTATTTGCGTTACTTTCATTGGTTAAATAAAGAAAACTGCCTTGGCCTTTTGATAGGGCAGCCCTTAGGTGGGTGGAGTAGACAGAATGGAATGCTGTGAGAGAGAAGGCAGTGAGACAGACACCATGTTTCTCTGGCCTGAGATGGATGTAGGTTAGAATCTTCCTGGTAAGCCCTGACCCGATGGTGATACACAGATTACTAGATATGGGTTAGTTTAAGATGTGAGAGTTAGCCAAGAAGAGGCTAGAGCTTATGGGCCAGGCAGTGTTTAAATGAATACAGTTTCTGTGTAATTATTCCGGCATAAGCTAACTTGGTGCCGGGAACACAGCTCCTCCTCTTGCAACAAGTTTTTTTCCCCCTTTTATTAAAAATAGATTCTTTCCTCATACAATATATACTGATTACAGTTTTCCCTTCCCTCTATTCCTTGGAGTCTCCCCCCCGGATCCACTCCTTTCTATCTCTCATTAGAAAAGAACAGGCTTCTAAGAGATAACAACCAGACATAACAAAATAAAACATAAGATTAAACAAAAAACATCACTTGGATGTTATACAGTGCAAATCAACAGAAAAAGTAGAGCCCAAGAGAAGGCACTAGGACCAGAGACCCACTCATTCGCACACTCAGGAATCCATGAAAACACTAAACTGAAAGCTATAAGATATGCACAGAGGACCTGGTGCAGACCCGAGCAGGCCCTGTGCCTGCTGCCTCGGGCTGAGTTCATATGAGCTTTGCTCAGTT
>PVIU01029296.1:0-18108 GCA_004026605.1 Ondatra zibethicus
CTGATGCTCAATTAGATATAGTGGATATGCTTTTAATCTCAAAGCTGAAGGAAAATGTGGGATGCTTTTATTTCTCCTCTGGTTAGAACTGGAACAGGATTACATGATCCAACATGCAGCATTTCCTCTTCTGTGTCTGCTGGCTTCTTGTCTCCCCGTTTTTATTTTCTTGTTGTTCTATTTGTTGTTAGTCTTCTTGTTGTGATCTTGTGTGAAGTAATTTTCATTATGGGAAAAGCTTCTTCCAAACCTAAGGCTCCCCTGGACCTTGTCTTTCTCTTTTTCAGGATTTCAAGGAGGCCCCTGCAGTCTCTGTTGACCCTGTGAAGCTGGAGCTACTAAAGACCTTCTGCTTTCTTACAGAGAAACTTTCCCTCCCCCTCCTCTTCCTCCCCAACTTCCTACTTCCATGCTGATCCCACTTCACACTTATTTAGGGAAGCCACAGATGGTGGGTGGTGGGAGAAGGTGTCTCCTGCTCTCCCTCTCTGCACTGTGGGGCCTCCTGATGAGGATGGTAGCCCTCACCTGTTTTATTTCCTCTTTCAACTAGTGATCTGTATAACTGGAAACTTCAGACTCCTTCCTCTACTGAGAAACCCCAAGTGCTAATAGATCTCCTAGATACTGTCCTGTTTACACATTCCGGACCTGGGAGTAGATTGCCAGCAATTGCTCCAGATAATGTTCACCCCTGAAAAAAAGAGATAGAATTCAGTGAAAATGCTGTAAGCAGGTTCGAGGATGAGATGGTTGACCCACTAATGATGAGGCATTCACTAATGAAGTGGTCTCGAAGCATATGCTAGATAGCCCACCAATCTGTCTAAGGCTCCTGAGAACCAAATGGCAGTCAACCTGGCTTTCATCAACCAAGCAGCCCCAGATAGTAAGAGGAAGCTGCAGCAACTCAAAAAACTTGAAAATAAAAATCTGACTAAATTGATTGCTTTAGCCACTAAGGTTTATAACAACAGAAAAACACCTGAGGACAAACAAGTTCAGGGACTGACAAAAGTTTTACTGGCAGATAAGACTGGGACCTGATGGGCAGAGGGAACAAAGACTGTCCCAAATAGCCAACAAGCAATAATGCCCATAGAGAAAAAAAAGGTACAAAAAGTCCTAAAATTGGCAAATCCAGAAGACTGAAAGAGATGGGGTTTGAACCCTCCCCTTGAGCCCTGGGTAACCCTAAAAGTGGAGGGGCAACCTGTTGATTTCCTAGTGGACACTGTTGCTCATAATTCAGTGTTAAAAACTCTATTGGATGGAGTACTACACAGCAGAAAAAAATAACAACAGCTTGAATTTTGCAGGAAAATGGTTGGATCTAGAAAACATTATTTTGAGTGAGGTAACCCAGACACAGGAGGACAATTATCACATGTACTCACTCATAGGTGGTTTTTAAACATAAAGCAAAGAAAGCCAGCCTACAAACCACAATTCCAGAGAACTAGACAACAATGTAGACACTGAGAGACTTACATAGATATAATCTACATGGAATGTAGAAAGTATAAAAAGACAAGATCTCCTGAGTGAATTGGGAGTATGGGGACCTTGGGGGAGGACTGAAGGGGGAAGGGGAGAGGCAGGGAGGGGAGCAGAGAAAAATGAGAGCTCAATAAATATCAATAAAAATATATATAAATAAAAACTCTATTGGGGCCTCTGTCAGACAGACAAATGTGGGTTCAAGGGGATCCAAGGATGGCTCTGCAATCATGAACCACAAAACAGACCATGGGATTGGGAAGAAAGAAAGTTATAGTTATCCCTGAATGCCCTTACCCCCTCCTGGAAAGAGACTTATTGGCTAAAATGAAAGCCCAAATTCATTTCATTGGGAAACGGGTGGCAGTCTCCCCATGGCCTGAAGTCTGTGCCTTATGCCTAGATCTGAAAGAATACAGGCTCTTCTAACAGATGCTCACTTTAGAGGCATCTCCTGTAATGGCTAAACTCCAGTGCTCCATCCCAGGAGTGTGGAAACTAATCCACCAGGATAAGCAATTCAGGAGCCCCCAGTTGTAGTCATCTTAAAAACCAATGCCCAACAGGTGAGGGTGAGGCAGTACCCCATGACCCCAGACGCCAAGGTGGGCATTACTAAATATATCAATCCATTCCTGGAGCATGGGATCCTCATGTCTTGCCAGTCTCCATAAAACACCCTGCTTCTCAAACAAGATTGCCGGGCAAAAGGTGGAGGCACAGGAATGGGGATAGGGTGGAGGTAGGGGTGGGGGTGTATGAAAGGGAGAGAGGGAGGGAGAAGGGATGGACTGGGGAGAGCTTGGGGGAGTGAGAGGATGGAGATAGAAGAAGGGTGGATATTGGAGAAGGGAATAAGATATCTACATTAAGGGAGTCATTATAGGATTGTCAAGAGTCTTAGCTCTAGAGGGGATCACAGGTGTCCACTGGGATGTCCCCAGCTAGGTACTTGGGCAGCAGAGGAGAAGGTGCCTGATCTAGCCTTGTCCCATAGTCACATTGATGAATATCTTGATCATCACCATAGAAATTTCATCCAATGGATGAAGATAGAGACAGAGACCCACATTCACATCAGAGCAATGGACTGAGCTCCCAAGGTCCAGTCGAAGAGCAGAAGGTGGGAGAAGATGAGCAAGGACATCGGGACCGGAAGAGTCTGGTCCACCCACTGAGACAGTGTGCCTGATCTAATGGGAGCTCACCAAATCCAGCTGGACCAGGACTGAATGAGCATATGATCAAACTGGAATCTCTGAATGTGGCTGCCAATGGGGGCTAATGGGGAAGCCAATGATAATGGCACTGGGACCTATCTCTTCTGCATGTATTAGCTTTTTGGGTTAGGTTAAGATGTAAGAGTTGGCCAAGAAGAGGCTAGAACTAATGGGCCAGGCAGTAATTAAATGAATACAGTCAAACAAACACTCAATTCTATAGAAGGATCACTCAAAACTGGTTCAAATGTGGTTCACTAGCCACTGAGCCAACCTGCCTTTCACCTCAACTACTGCAAAAATTCTCTTCAGATGGTGGAGCAAACAGGACACTGGGAAATTGACTGCCTTGAGTTGCCTAGGGCAAAAGGTAGGCTGGTCCTCCCATGACTCCTTACTCCACAGAAACCTATGGGAGCTTCTGGGCCCTTGCCAGCCTGAATACGGATGTTGCCCTATCACCTGCCCTCAATGACCATGGAGTACCCTGGGGTAGCTGTCTAGGAAACCAGCAAGTAAGTTTCTGTCATTTTTTAAAAATAGATATTTCAGGTAAAATTTATTCCTCTCAGAACTCTGATGCTGTTTTATAACTAATACCTTTGTCAGCTTAGAAGCAGCCACCAAGGTTTAAGCTGCCTTCTCAGTTCTCTGTAATATTCAGGTCACAGGTCTCACTCCCTCTGAGCCAATGCAAATTCTAGACACAGTTCATCTTGCTACCAGACTCAGAGAGAGAGAGAGAGAGAGACAGAGAGAAAGAGAGATGTGGAGATAGACAAAGACACAGAGAGAGAGAGACAGAGAAAGATAGAGAGAAAGACAGAGAGAGAAAAAAATCACACACACACACAGAGAGAAACTCACAAAACAGATTTCAGTGTAACTTCTTACCATTCCTTTGTTTAAAGATACTTTACAGTGACTGCTCTCAGTGGTCAGTGACCTGGACATACTAGTAAAGTAAATAAAAGTTGTTTTATGATACAAAGCTTAAGATATGAGGATCTAAAAGAGTTTGAGGGTCATAAAAAGTGTTTCAAGAGGGCTGGAGAGATGGCTCAGCAGTTAAGAGCACTGCCTCCTCTTCCAGAGGTCCTGAGTTCAATTTCCAGCAACCACATGGTGGCTCAACAACCATTTGTAATGAGGTCTGGTGCCCTCTTCTGGCCTTCAGTCATACATGCAGAAAGAATATTGTATACATAATAAATAAATATTTTAAAAAAGTGTTTGAAGATATGTAAAAGAAAGTGACTTAAGGTATATAAATAAAAATATTTCAGGGTACAAAAGTGATTTGAGATGTGTAAATGTAAGTGTCAAGTTGGGAAATTAGGCCCCACCCCCTTGAATCTATCCTAGCCCCCTGACCCTGAGAGTTAGCTCTCTGGACTTCAAATCCCAGCAGGCCAGGTCCTGACCCATTCCTGGGGGAGGTAAGGACTACTCCCCAGGGTATTTAAGTGATCTCTTGAAAGAGGAACACGTGGTCTCCTTTTCTCCCTCTTGGTGGTCCCATTTGCACTGTTTCCCGGTTCCCCCTTGGGGCCACCTGTGAGTGCAGAACTCCTATTAAACCTGGATATTTCTTAATTTGGCTTGTTTTGATTTGGCTTGATTGGGAATTTTGCGTCAGTAGGGAGCTCGTGTTAGGAAATATTCCTAACAGCAAGTTATAAAGGTCTGAGGGTAAAAATGCTTAAATGTTGATTAAAAATGATTAGAGATGTTCTTTAAAAGCATGTTTCAGATTTCTCTCATTATGCTCCAAAATTTTGTGGTCTTAACATTAATTGTCAAAATTCTGATAAGCTATTAATCAAGCTCTGCAGAGTACTCAAAGATGCTTTTCATTGTGCAGAAAACATCTGCCACAGCTTTCTGGTTAAAAAATGTTACCATTTTCAACCAGATTCATTTCTGGCATGAGTGTACTACCATTTTTGCAACATAAATATCAGTACAAATTAAAAACAAGGAGATGTTACTATGTCTAAAACTTATATCTTTTCATAAACTTAAAAATGCATGCAAGCTTCAGAGTACTGAAGAAGTCCTGAGACTTAAATCCACATCTCACAAACCAAAAGGACTCCAGATAAGGACAACCTAAAATTCCCTACCTATCTGTTCCTAAGGATGTTTCTGTCCCTCTCCTGTCTTAAGACTTTGCCACTTCCCTAAAAGTTTCAATGGTAATTTTTCCTTTAAAGTCCTAAATTTTAATGATTGTCTTTGGCCTATATCTGTCCTAGCAGGGTTCCCCTTGGCTGACACACACGACCAAGCATCCACTGCTGACTACAGCCTATGAGCCCTGGAATTGCTAAAAGCTGACATGGACTGATCCAGTTGACACAAATGCAGCTTGTCTCCAGCTGGGTCAGATCAGACCTTCCTGTTTAGTGCCCATTATTCCCTCTTTACCTTTGACTGGCCTTCCAGCTTTCCTGGTCCCTGGCCATCTATGCCCCATTTGTGCTTGAAGCAGCTACAGAAAAGAATACATCATCCCTGTCCCTAGACTGGGTTAGAGAAAGGCCACGTTAGAAAGTTTGCTTCTGGTTTATTAGGCCTTGGTGGTCTGTTCTCATCTTTGTGTGACCCCCCTGGACTCAACAATATTTTCTATCATAAGTTTTCTATTCTTGATTATGTTTTCTGTCCAAAGTTGTATAGTCATGGTCAGAAATCTAATATTGATTAAAAAAGTAGAATTCTCCTCCATTTGAGAGAATTAGCCTTAGGAAGGGATGAGCTCCCTAACTGTTTATCCAATAAAAAGTATTCAGTCCATTATCCTTACATACACAATCAACAAAAATGGAAGCAGTAGGTTGTGTTCATGTATTTCAGCACACTTATTCACCCACACTTAACAAGGATGAAGTTGGAAGGCATTTGTAGCAGGTATGGAAGGAAGAGATAAAAATAAAAAGTGATGTATTGTCTTTTAACTAACAATTTTTGAAGACTAATTTTAAATTAAATGGCTCAGCAATTAGAGCCCTGGGTGTTTTTACAGAAGACACTGATTCCATTCCTGGACCCTGCATGCTAGCTCACCATTTGTTCTAATTCCAGTCCCAGGTATCTCCTCCCTTCTTCTGCCCTCTGTAGGTGCTGTACACAGGCATATGCAGCTATAACACCATATACCTAAATATGTTTTAAAGTTAGAAAAAAGAAAGAATGAAATTCTCTTCAGTGCTGTCACGACCTTAAGATAGACAGCAAGCCAGGGCTACTTAAAATGGACTCCTTCTTGTCTTGCATGGAAGCAGCTATGACCTTCTGCCTAGTCACCCTGCTCAGAGCAAAAGCAGCTTTGCTCTGAGATTAATAGAGATCATCATAACTGTTCATGCAGGAATACTGTATATAGGGCTGTTAGGTGACTTTTCCTTGAAGTTTTCTGGTTTTTAAAAAAAATATTTATTTATTATGTATACAATATTCTGTCTGTGTATATCCCTAAAGGCCAGAAGAGGGCACCAGACCTCATTACAAATGGTTGTGAGCCACCATGTGGTTGCTGGGAATTGAACTCAGGAACTTTGGAAGAGCAGGCAATGCTCTTAACCGCTGAGCCATCTCTCCAGCCCAGTCTTCTGGTTTTGTATATTTGTGTCTATGAGAATTATGAAGCTGGTACAGTTATCTTTTAGATCAACCATCAAGATTGACAATCACCTTTTCACAGTGTCATCTACTTGACTTTCAACTAAGAACTTATGGTAGAATATGAACATGCTAGAGCCAATTCTTTCCATCATTTTTGTAATTTACATATGTTCCTGCATGACTTTGAGGTAAGAATGTCCCTGTATATCTCTGTTTTTACATTGTGATCATGTTCAGAGGTGGATTTGTTAACTGAGCATGCTTAAGAAAAGGGAGAACATTACATGAGCATGTTCAGACTCCCTAAGTAAAACCCCCTGCTTCCTTTGTTGAGGAAAATCACTGATTTGAAAATAATTTCCATGTTCTTCGTGCCTCCTACAGGTAAGAATTTTTTCTCATTTATTCTGTGTTGACTGTTGAGATGGCTATTTTTAGTAGGAAAACTGACTACCTCTGGTATTAACTAATTCACAAAGAATTGATTAGAGAGATTTTACTTAAAGGTCTTGAAATGAAAACATCCTCCATTAATCTGTATAATTTGAGATGATTAGACCCACCTTTAGCTGTTTAGTCTCGGTGCACACTTTTAACACCATCACTCAGGAGTCAGAGGCAGTGGGTTTTTCTGAGTTTGAGACCATTCTGGCCTATAGAATGAATTCCACAACTACACAGATAAATCCTGTCTCGAAATCACCAAAAAAAAAAAAATCTGAAGCAAACAGAGACTGTGACCCAGCTTTAATCAGCCTCTTACATTCTGGTAGCAGCAGTCACATAGGAAGGACACTGAAGGAGAAAAGTCTCTTTTGCCTCCTTGCTCCAGCTATGCCTTGAACTACATCCCTGACCTTATGGTGCTCCTTAAAGAGAGCCTTAATTGTTTCAGAGGTATGGACTCTGTAAAATGGACAAAACATCAGTAAGAAGCATCACTTGAATGTTTTGAGTACAGGGAAGAGCAACCAGGTAGAGAGAATGAAAAGTGGTCACTAGATACTTGGGCAGACAATATATTGATGGAGGAGACTTCTGATTATTAGACAAGTGACACAGTGAAGCATGGCCATGTTCCTGTATCGCTAAGTGACACACTGAGCTGACTCTGGGCGTCTTAAGCAATCTCTGGCCATGCAGTGGGTCTTGGTCAAGATGGTGGTCATGCTCTGGCATCCATCTTCAGCCTACAGGCCCATAGTATCTAGCAGACATTTCCATGAGGCAGGAAATTTCAAAGACACTTCAGTCACTTTCTTTTGTGTCCTGCAGAATGTCTTGCATACTCTTTCATGAAACAGGAACCCCGAAGGATCATCTCACCTTTAGCCAAGTTCAGCAGTCCTCTCTCTGCGGGTCCTTCATGTCCAGGTTATGCAACAGTCCAGGCAAGAGCAGTTTCTTGCCCAAATGGCTAACCAACTCTATAAGGAGTCTCTTCGATGCCCATCTTCCTTTTGAAGTAGATTGGTGTTGCCAGGAGCAGACATGTCTTTCCTGGGACTTGTTCCTTGCCTGCCTTCAAGGCCTGCTCTGGTCTCAGGACCTGCTACCCACTGCCTGCCACCACTTGGGGTGCTGTGGTATGGTCTTGTGGCCTGCTGACCACTGCTGCCACTTGGGGGATCTGCAGCATTTTATGTAAACCATTACACTTGTGCCTTCAGGACCAGCTTGGTCCTGATCTCTTATATACTACTACCATTTGATAACAGATTGCAGGTGTACATGTCTTACTTTATAACTTGATGGACCTGACAATACCCAACTCATCATGGGCCTTTCAGGGATGGTAAAGTGGCAACCCACAGTCAAATTTCAGTTTCTCCCAGTGACTGGAATTAATGGTATACACTCACGTGTTTGGCTATTATTATTTTTCAATATGATTGTATGGGCAGCAGTAGCAGACTCATGCAATGGATTTAAAGGTACTATATTGTCCCAATTCTCCAGTGCTCCTTTACTTGCATGTTTTTTAGTTTTCTTCTTTTCTGTGTTTGTGTGTGTGTGTGTGTGTGTAGACTACGTAGCATGAACAATAAAGTGCGGTGATCTTCCTGCCTTTGTGTTCAGATTAACATTAGTAAAAGAATGTACTACCACCCTCAGCATGAGAAATAATTTTTGTGGCTCAAGTCTCCTCTTCTTATGGTAGCCGGGGAATCCAGGAGATGGTTTCAGAAGCCCTGATATGCAAAGTACAGATATTAATGAGATTCTGTCTACCCTGGGAATGCAAGCTGGATGCTGTGAAAGAATATTCAGCTCTGAACTGCTAAGGTATTTTCCACCCTAAGTTTTATATTCTTGATTATTTTTCCTGTCCAACGCTGCCTAGACAGGGTCAGAAACCTAAATGTTGATTAAAAGGTAGTGTTTTCCTCCATTTGAGAGAATTAGTCCTAAGAAGGGATGAGCTCCCTAACTGTTTATCCAATAAAAAGTAGCCAGTCCATTATCCTTACATACACAACCAGCAAAAATGGAAGCAGGAGGTTGTCTTCATGTATTTCAGCATACTTACTCACCAACAGTTAACAAGGATGAAGTTGGAAAGGGATTTGTGGCAGGGATGGAAGGAAGAGATAAAAACAAAAAGTGATGTATTGTCTTTTAACTAACAATTTTTGAAGACTAATTTTAAATTAAAAAGACCAGCTACATAGATGGCTCAGCAATTAGAGCATGGGTGTTTTTAAAGAGGACCTTGATTCCATTCCTGCACCCTGCATGCTACCTCACCATTTGTTCTAATTCCAGTCCCAGGTATCTCATCCCTTTTTCTGCCCTCTGTGGGTATTTTGAACATACACATGCAGGCAAAACACTGCATAACTAAATATTTTTTAAAGTTTGAAAAAAGAACAAATGAAATTCTCCTCAGTGATGTCAGAATCCTGAGGCAGACAGCAAGCCAGGGCTAGTTAAAATGGACTCCTTCTTGTCTTGCATTGAAGCAGCTGTGGTCTTCTTCCTAGTCACCCTGCTCAGGGCAAAAGCAGCTTTGCTCTGAGATTAATAGAGATCAGTATAACCATTCATGCAGGAGCACTGTATTTAGGGTTGTTAGGTGGCATTTTCTTGAAGTTTTCTGGTTTTGTGTTCTCTATCATCTGTGTCTGTGAGAATTATGGTGTTGGCACAGTTATCTTTTAGATCAAATATCAAGATTGACAATCAACTTTTCACAGTGTCATCTACTTGATTTTCAACTAAGAACTTATGGCAGAATATGAACATGCTAGAGCCAATTCTTTCCATCATTTTTGTAATTTACATATGTTCCTACATAACTTTGAGGTAAGAATGTCCCTAAATATCTCTGTTTTTACATTGTGATAGCATTCAGAAGTGGATTTGTTAACTGAGGATGCTTAAGAAAAGGGAGGACATTACATGAGCACGTTCAGACTCCCTAAGTAAAATGCCCACGCTTCCTTTGTTGAGGAAAAACAGTTTTGAAAATAATTCTCATATACTTCATGCCTTCTGCAGGCAAGAACCTTTTCTCATTTCTTCTCTGTTGGCTGTTGAGATGGCTACTTTTGGTAGTCATACTGACTACCTCTGGGATTAATTACTACACAAAGAATTGATTGTACCTGAGAGAGATTTTACTTAAAGGTTTTGAAATGGGAAAATCCTTTATGAATCTGGATAATTTGATATGATAGGACCCAACTTTAGTTTCTTGGTGTAAGTGCACACTTTTAACAATGTCACTCAAGAGTCAGAGGCAGTGGGATTTTTTGAGTTTGAGACTAGTCTGACCTACAGAATGAGTTCCACAACTACACAGATAAATCTTGTCTTGAAATCACAAAAAAAATCTGAATCAAACAAAGACAGTGATAGAACTTTAACCTTCTACTCTTCTGGTAGCAGCAGTCACATATAAAGTATATTGAAGAAGAAAAGTGTTTATTGTTCCTCCTTGCTCTGGCTCTGGCTTACCATGCATATTTCCTTACTGCGATTCGAGCCTAGGTCTTTGAAATTTTGGTGAATACTTAAAACCAGCTAAGACATCGAGGCTCATGGGCTGAACAACTACTGGATTCTTCACTTGGTCTTTGGCAAAAGGCTGAGAAGCAATCTGCTGGATTTTTCAGTTTCCATTGGTAGGCACCTACTTTTAGATGTCTTGGACCATGGCTTGTCAGAAATTCTAATAAGCCCACTATATATATATATGGTAAGATTCATTCTACCTGTCCTGTTCATGTAGAGAATCTTGAATACTGCAGTTGTATAATTTATTCGCCTCACTATGGAGGGAGATGTGCTGGCTAACAATAGTGCTCATGAAGACATTCTTCCTAGCTCTATTATTCTCAATGTATCCAAATTTCCATGAACACTACCATTTTATTATTATTTATTTGCTTGGAGTTTGGTTTGAATTTCAGTAATAAAACCTTTAAAGCACTGGATTCGTCATCCAGCCTTTTGATGGGGGAAAGACCTATCATCTTGTTTGAGATCTAATTCCTGCTTTTCTCTTTTCGGTTGTGGGAAATCCCTGTGAAAACAATGTAAACAGGAATTTCAGTTCAGCTAACCTCAGCATGAAGCCACAGAACAAGCATCTCCTTTCGTGAACTTAAAGCTCTCTTTAGCTGTTAATACTCTGTGCACCCTTCCCTGTGTGGGACAGGAAATCCCTGCACCCACCTAGCACAGTGCAGGGACACTAGTACAAGCTAGTTTGCCACTTTGTGTCCTGGAGGAAAAAGGAAAGTTCCTATGGAGTGCAAGATTGTGACAGTATTCGCTTTTGTAGCCAGAGGCAAGTGCTATTGAAATTCATATCTTGGCCAATCTAGGAAAGATCATTCACAGGGGTGGAAGAAATGATGAGGAAACACTGTGTTGTCTCTTTAATCACACTACAGCCCTATGGGAGGTGTTCTTTTCACTCAGGCCTCACTAGCCAATCAGGCCCTCCAGTTGACCTGCCAGTCAGAAGCGGTTCAGGGCTCTTCCGGGCACATTCAGACTTTGCAGAGGTGCTGGCACCAGCGGTTTCCTTTTCTGCGGTGAAGTTGCTGCTGCCGGCAGATGATGAATTGGGAGCTTTGGCGAGCTGCAGAACCACAACATGGTGAGCGAGGGAATGCTGTCTCCAGATGGGGAGGAGCAGAGGGTGAGGTGCGGGAGACGGTATGGTGCGTTCTCCCGGGGTCTGTGCGGGAACCTGCCGCCAGATTCCCTCTGTTGTGAAGTCCCATGCGGTCCTTGTTAATTTGTAGACCTAGGGACAGAACTCTGAATAACTTTGTGCTGTGGGCTTAATCTGCTTAGAGAATTGGGAGCAGGGTGCTGTGTGTACAAACATCTTTCTTGTCAACTTCAATATGCCATACTTGGAGAGGCCTAGTTTCTCCAGTATCTTCTCGATATAGACCACTTTGCATATTACATATAATCTTCATTTATATTTAACTATATGGACGTTATCAAGGCAGCTCACCTGTTGGGTAGCACTGCACTTCTAAGCTGCAATGTAGAAGAGTGGAATTGCTGATATAAAGGATTTGACAATGCCTTGGAAATAGTTAAGTCTCAGAAAGTAGAATTTAGCTGAGGGAGGACTGCCTCTAAAACACCCAAAAGATAAATGTGTTTTAATCAGGGCTGTTAAGAGATTAGGATGCTAGGGTACACATTGTTCAACTGGATTGTTCAAATATTTGGCTCCAAACCATGACAAAGAAGCCACCACTGATTTTAAAACCAGACACCAGGCACATCCCTATTTCAGTGAATAAGCCTCTAACAAGCTTTTAAAGGAGGCATTACAGGGTCCCAACCAACCTTAAGGCCTGACAGGTCTTAAAGTTCCAGTTTCCTTCTTGAGAAAAGCAAAGTTCTTCCAGATGGGCAATATGACACCAGGAGACATATATTTGAAATGTGAAGCATTGTTGTGTGAAGGAGTAACCTGATCAATCAAGGCTTTCATTTAGGACCTCAGGCAGGGAGGAAGGGACATTCTTGGGAGACCAAGTTACAGCCTGGAGCTTAAGCCTTGTGAGTTTCCCTAAGGACCTAATGAAACAGAGCTCCTTCTCCAAAACCAGGAATATGCTTTGGGGAGCTGGTAATGGTCTGGTGCCAAGGCCTTTGTTGCTTCAGATCCTAAGAACCCAACCCTTCCCACCATATGGAGCTATGGTTATCGGTCCCTAGGCCACTCTGCACTTAGTAGAGTTCTTGAGATGCCCTGTGTTCCCCTTGTGTACAATTGTTTGAGTAGCCTCCTCCTAAATTTGTTTAATAGTTTCTACTGACTTCTTATAAATCCATTTCCCCCCTGGAAGTATACATGATGCTAGTTTTCTTCTTTTTCTTTTTTTTTTAATTTTAATTTTTTAAGAAGGGCTTTCTCTGTAGGACTGTCCTGACTATCCTGGAACTCACTCTGTAGACCAGGTTGTCCTTAAACTTACAGTTTAAGGAGGTTCTGCCTCCTGAGTCCTGACATTAAAGGCATGGGCCACCACCAGCAAGATGCTATTTTTCTTAGGAAGTCTACTAGGCATCTGCAAGACCTCCCACCCTAGATTTTTATCTTTTTTACATTTTACATTTCCTATTTTTCTCATCCCCTGTGATCTTCACCTCAGGACTCTGTCACTGAAGCATGACCTGCTGATTCAGGTCACCAGTGTACTTAAGAAATTATCCTGGGAATATCTTTGCTCTGTAACTTTCCCGTCTGCCTAAATGTCTAGCCTGGCAAGTTGCCTGTTTCTGTTTCAATTGTTCAAAGTGTAACCTGGAGCCTGAACCTGAAGGACACTCAAGGACAACAGCAAATGTGGAATCTGTCCAGCCGGCTCCTCTTTGAGCACTAGCCAGAGATTGATGTCTACCATCATTAAAGAGGTTTTTCTTTGTTAATCTCATAATTCTGTGAAGTGATTTCTCAGTGGAAAGGCATATTCATTCTAGAACAGCTGCATTTCCATCCTGTTAGAAAAATAGTTTCTGAGACAACTTCACTTATGTTGACTTAGGTGGCCTTGCTCTCTTGCTGTCTAGGGCAATGACCTTGCTGTCCTCTACACAACAATTTCAAAATTCTTTAAAAAATGACTGTACCACAGTTTTAAAATTATGCATTTGAGTCATGTAGTTGACTATGCAATGCAGTCACAGGAAAAGGATGTGCATCTGGAGCATTCTTTCTGTCTTCAGACCACAATAGGAGGAATAGTTTATTGTGTACACTTCAGGGGAAACAGCGTAGGCAATCAGCTGTTGTGACCATTATGAGAACGAGCCCGATTGTAGTAGGGGGAGTAACTTTGTAATTTCCCAGCATGTTTTATTTTTATGTCATGTGAATGTAGAAAGACCAGATTGTATGGGGGTCCAGATTGGGAAGGTTATCTTGAGCCAATGGACACTGAATTTGCAATTAGTCGTCCACCCCTCCCCCTGCAGTCCTAAGAGAGGGCAGGATACCCTGCCCTGTGGGAAGTCTAAGGCCCTCCCCCCTCCAACCAGGCTTAGGAAGGTGTGCATCCAAATAGACTAGGATCCCAAAATCCAGTACATGCCTACATGATTCTACTAATCAAATGCCAGTGCCATTATCATTGTCTTCTCAGTCTGCCCCATTGTCAGCCACATTCCGAGAGTCCAGTTTGACCACTTGTTTGTTCAATCCTAGTCCAGCTGGCTTTGGTGAGCTCCCATTAGCTCAGGCACACTGTCTTAGTGGGTGGACCAACCCCTGGTGGTCCTGACTTCCTTGCTCATATTCTCCCTCCTTCTGTTCTTCAAGTGGACCTTGGGAGCTCAGTCCAGTGCTCTGATGTGGTTCTCTGTCTCTATCTCCATCTGTAGCTGGACGAAGATTCTATGGTGATATTCAAGATAGTTATCAGTCTGACTACTGGACAAGGAGAGCTCAGGCACCCTCTCCTCCACTGCCCAGGGTCCTAGCTGGGGACATCTCCATGGACACGTGGGAACCCCTCTAGAGCCAAGCCTCTTGTCAACCCCAAAATGGTTCCCTTAATTAAGATATCTTTTTCCCTGCTCCCATATCTGTCCTTCCTCCATCTCAACCATCCCACTCTCCAAGCTCTTCCCAACCCTCTCCTTTCCCGTCTCTCTTCCCCACTCCCCTTTCCTCCACCCCACCCCCACCCCCATGCTCCCAACTTTTTCCTGGAGATCTTGTCTGCTTCCAATTTCCAGGAGGATCTATATATGTTTTTCTTTAGGTTGACCTTATTACTTAGCTTTTCTAGGATCACAAACTCTAGGCTCAATGTCCTTTGTTTATGGCTAGAATCCACTAATGAGTGAGTACATACCATATTCGTGTTTTTGGGTTATCTCACTCAGGATAGTGTTTTCTATTTCCATCCATTTGCATGCAAAATTCAAGATGTCATTGGTTTTTTTTTTTAACCACTGAGTAGTACTCTAATGTTTAGATGTGCCACACTTTCTTTCTCCATTCTTCTGGTGAGAGGCATCTAGGTTGTTTCCAGGTTCTGGCTATTACAAATAAGGCTGCTATGAACATAGTTGTACAAATGCTTTTGTAGTATGATTGGGCATCAATTGTGCATATTCCCAAGAGTGGTATTGCTGGATCCTGAGGTAGGCTGACTCCCAATTTTCTGAGAAACCACCACACTAATTTCCAAAGTAGTTGCACAAGTTTGCATTCCCACCAGCAATGGAGGAGTGTTCGTTCCCCTTTCTCTACATCCTCTCCAGCATAGGTTATCCTTGGTGTTTTTGATTTTAGCCATTCTGACAGGTGTAAGACGGTATCTTAGAGTTGTTTTGATTTGCATTTCATTGATCACTAAGGAAGTTGAACATGTCCTTAAGTATCTTTTGGCCATTTGAAATAATTCTGTTGAGAATTCTCTGTTTAGTACAGTACCCCATTTTTAATTGGGTTATTTAGAATTTTAATGTCTAGTTTCTTGAGTTCTTTATATATTTTGGAGATCTGACCTTTTTCTTATGTGGGGTTGGTGAAGGTCTTCTCCCATTCAGTAGGTTGCCTTTTTGTCTTACTGACTGTGTCCTTTGCTTTACAGAAGCTTCTCAGTTTCAAGAGGTCCCATTTATTCGTTGTTGCTCTTATTGTCTGTGCCACTGGGGTTATACATAGGAAGTGGTCTCCTGTGCCCATGTATTGCAGGCTACTTCCCACTTTCTCTTCTATCAGGTTCTGTGTGGTCAGATTTATATTGAGGTCTTTAATCCATTTGAACTTGGGTTTTGTGCATGGTGATAGATATGGATGTATTTTCATTCTCCTACAGGTTGACATCCAGTTATGCCAGCACCATTTGTTAAAGATGCTTTCTTTCTTCCATTGTATAATTTTAGCTTCTTTGTCAAAAATCAGATATTCATAGGTTTGTGGATTAATATCTTGGTCTTCAATTCAATTCCATTGGTCAAGGTCTCTGTTTTTATGCCAGTACCATGCTGTTTTCATTACTGTAGCTCTGTAATAGAGTTTGAAGTCAGGGATTGTAATGCCCCCCAGAAGTTCCTTTATTGTATAGGATTGTTTTGGCTATCATGGATTTTTTGTTTTTCAATATAAAGTTGATTATTGTTCTGTCAAAATCTGTGAAGAATTTTGTTGAGAAATTGATGGGGATTGCATTGAATCTATAGATTTCCTTTGGTAGAGTGCCATTTTTACTATATTGATCTTACCCATCTAAGAGCATGGGAGACCCTTCCATTTTCTGGTATCCTCTTCTATTTCTTTCTTCAAAGCCTTAATGTTCTTTTCAAATAGATCTTTCACTTCCTTGGTTAGTGTTACCCCAAGATACTTTATGCTATTTGTGGCTATCATGAAAGGTGATGTTTCTCTGATTTCCCTCTCAGTTTCCGGGTGGTCAGATGTCAGTGCTCTTGTGGGTGTTGTTGGCTTCCTTGGGCTGAGGTTTTCCTTCTAGTACTTTCTGAAAGGCTGGGTTTGTGGATACGTATTGTTTAAATCTGTTTTTGACCTGGAATATCTTGTTTTCTCCATCAATGGTGAATGAAAGCTTTGCTGGGTATAGTAGTCTGGGCTTGCATTCATGGTCTCATAGTGTCTGCAGCACATCTATCCAAGACCTTCTGGCTTTCATGGTTTCCATAGAGAAGTATGGTGTAATTCTGATAGGTTTACCCTTATATGTTACCTGACCTTTTTCCTTGCAGGTATTAATATTCTTTCTTTGTTCTGTATCTTTTGTGTTTTGATTATTATATGGCAAGGGGACCAGGAAAGCTGGAAGGCCAGTCAAAGGTAAAGAGGGAATAATGGGAATGAAACAGGAAGGTCTGATCTGACCCAGCTGGAGACAAGCTGCATTCTTGTCAACTGGATCAGTCCATTGTCAGCTTTTAGCAATTTCAGGGCTCATAGGTCATAGTCAGCAGCAGATGCCTAGATGAGTCTGTCAGCCAAATGGAACCCTGCTAGAACAGATATAGGCCAGAGACAAGCATTAAAATTTAGGAATTCAAAGAAAAAATTACAATTGAAGCTTTCAGGAAAGGAGCACAGTCTCTAAACAGGAGAGGGAGACAAACATTCTTAGGAACAGTCAGGTAGGGAACTTTAGCTTGTACTTATCTGGAGTCCTTTTGATCCGTGAGAAGTGGATTGAAGTCTCAGGACTTCTTCAGTTCTCTGAAGCTTACATGTATTTTTACGTTTATGGAAAGATATTAGTTTTAGACATAGTAACATCCCCTTGTGTATAATCTTTACTGATATTTACATTGTAGAAGTGGCAGTATACTCATGCCAGAAATGTATCTGGTTGAAAACGCTAACTTTTTTTTTTTATATCCAGAAAGCAGTGAAAGATGTTTTCTGGATAATGGAAAGCATCTTTGAGGTCTGTAGTTAGGAAATAACCAAAGGAAATTTGAAATCTTGAGCTTGTGGCTGTGATGATAGTGGTAGTATTCTGCCAGAGCTCAGATAATAGCTTATTAGAATTGTGCCAATTAATGTTAAGACTGTGAAATTTTGAAGTCTTAAATATTACAGCAGCATAATGAGAGAAATCTGAAACATGCTTTATTTTCTTAAACATTTTAAAATATTTTTTTAACATTTAAGCCTTTTTATCCTCAGACCTTTATAACTTGCATTCACACAGCTCCAGTCACTTGCTTGTACCCTGGAACATTCTTGTTTACATACCTTAAGTCACTTTTTGCACACTTTAAAACATTTTCTTAGACCCTTAAACTCTTTTAGATCCGCATATCTTAAGCTTTGTATCATAAAACAACTTTGATTTACTTTACTAGTAGGTACAGGTCTCTGACCACCAAAAGCAGTCACTGTAAAGTTCCTTTAAACAAAGGAATGGTAAGAAGTTATACTAAAATCTGTTTTGTTACCTTCTCTCTCTCCATCTCTCTCTCTTTCTCTCTCTCTCTGTCTCTCTCTCTCAGTCTGGTAGCAAGATGAACTCTGTCTAGACTTTGTATTGTCTCTAAGAGAGTGAGACCTGTGACCTGAATCTTACAGAGAACTGAGAAGGCAGCTGAAGCTTTGGTTGCTGCTTTTAAGCTGGCAAAGCTCTTAGTCATCAAACAGCATCAGAGTTCTGAGAGGAATAAATTTCACCTGAGTTATTGATTCAAAAATTGATGAAGACTTACTTTCTGGCTGCTTAAACAGCCACCCTGGGGTCCTTAATGGTTATTGTGGGCAGTTGATAGGACAACATTCATCTTTAGGCTG
>PVIU01029297.1:0-17761 GCA_004026605.1 Ondatra zibethicus
CTTCTCCCATTCAGTAGGATGCCTTTTTGTCTTAATGACAGTGTCCTTTGCTTTACAGAAGCTTCTCAGTTTCAGGAGGTCCCATTTATTCATTATTGCTTTTATTGTCTGTGCCACTGGGGTTTTACATAGGAAGTGGTCTCCTGTGCCCATGTATTGCAGGCTACTTCCCACTTTCTCTTCTATCAGGTTAAGTGTGGTCGGATTAATACTGAGGTCTTTAATCCATTTGGATTTGAGTTTTGTGCATGGAGATAAGTAAGGATCTATTTTCATTCTCCTACAGGTTGACATCCAGTTATGCCAGCACCATTTGTTGAAGATGCTCTCATTCTTCCAATGTATACTTTTAGCTTCTTTGTGAAATATGAGGTGTTCATAGGTTTGTGGATTAATATCCGGGTCTTCGATTCGATTCCATTGGTGAACGTCTCGGTTTTTATGCCAATACCAAGCTGTTTTCATTACTGTAGCTCTGCAATAGAGTTTGAAGTCAGGGATTGTAATGCCTCCTGTAGTTCCTTTATTGTATAGGATTATTTTGACTATCCTGGGCTTTTTGTTTTTCCATATAAACTTAGTTATTGTTCTCTCAAGTTCTATGAAGAACTTTGTTGGGATTTTGATGGGGATTGCATTGAATCTGTAGATTACCTTTGGTAGAATTGCCATTTTTACTATATTGATCCTACCAATCCAGGAGCATGGCAGATCCTTCCATTTTCTGGTATCCTCTTCAATTTCTTTCTTCAAGGTCTTAAAGTTCTTGTCAAATAGATCTTTCACTTCCTTGGTTAGTGTTACCCCAAGATACTTTATGCTATTTGTGGCTATCGTGAAAGGTGATGTTTCTCGGAATTCCCTCTCTGTTTCTTTATCCTTTGTGTATAGGAGGTCTACTGATTTTTTTGAGTTGATCTTGTATCCTGCCACATCACTGAAGGTATTTATCAGCTGTAGAAGTTCTTTAGTAGAGTTTTTGGGGTCACTTATGTACACTATCATATCATCTGCAAATAACGAAAGTTTGACTTCTTCCTTTCCAATTCGAATCTCCAATATCTCCTTATTCTGTCTTATAGCTATTGCTAGAACTTCAAGCACTATATTAAAGAGATATGGGGAGAGTGGACAGAACTTCCAAGAAGAGCTAATACCTATACTCCTTAAGGTGTTTCACATAATGGAAACAGAAGGCTCATTGCCAAACTCTTCTTATGAAGCTACAGTTACCCTGATACCAAAACCGCACAAAGGCGCAACCATGAAAGAGAATTATAGAACAATTTCACTCATGAACATCGATGCAAAATTTCTCAATAAAATACTGGCAAACAGAATCCAAGAACACATCAAAAAGATCATCCATTATGATCAAGTAGGCTTCATCCCAGAGATGCAGGGCTGGTTCAACATACGGAAATCTATCAATGTAATCCATCATATAAATAAACTGAAAGAAAAAAACCATATGATCATTTCATTAGATGCTGAAAAAGCATGTGAAAAAATTCAACACCCCTTTATGATAAAGGTCTTGGAGAGATTAGGGATACAAGGTTCATATCTAAATATAATAAAAGCAATATACAGCAAGCCGACACCTACCATCAAATTAAATGGAGAGAAACTCAAAGCGATTCCACTAAAATCAGGAACAAGACAGGGCTGTCCACTCTCCCCATATCTCTTTAATATAGTGCTTGAAGTTCTAGCAATAGCTATAAGACAGAATAAGGACATCATGGGGATTCAAATTGGAAAGGAAGAAGTCAAACTTTCGTTATTTGCAGATGATATGATAGTGTACATAAGTGACCCCAAAAACTCTACCAAACAACTTCTACAGCTGATAAATACCTTAAGTGATGTGTCAGGATACAAGATCAACTCAAAAAAATCAGTAGACCTCCTATACACAAAGGATAAAGAAACAGAGAGGGAAATCAGAGAAACATCACCTTTCACGATAGACACAAATAGCACAAAGTATCTTGGGGTAACACTAACCAAGGAAGTGAAAGATCTATTTGACAAGAACTTTAAGACCTTGAAAAAAGAAATTGAAGAGGATACCAGAAAATGGAAGGATCTCCCATGCTCCTGGATTGGTAGGATCAATATAGTAAAAATGGCAATTCTACCAAAGGCAATCTATAGATTTAATGCAATCCCCACAAAATCCCAACAAAATTCTTCACAGACCTTGAGAGAACAATAACTAAGTTTATATGGAAAAACAAAAAGCCCAGGATAGCCAAAACAAGCCTATACAATAAAGGAACTTCCGGAGGCATTACCATCCCTGACTTCAAACTCTATTACAGAGCTACAGTAATGAAAACAGCTTGGTATTGGCATAAAAACAGAGATGTTGACCAATGGAATCGAATTGAAGACCCGGATATTAATGCTCAAACCTATGAACACCTCATATTTGACTAAGAAGCTAAATGCGTACAATGGAAGAGTCAAAGCATCTTTAGCAAATGGTGCTGGCATAACTGGATGTCAACCTGGAGGAGAATGAAAATAGATCCTTATCTATCTCCATGCACAAAATTCAGATCTGAATGGATTAAAGACCTCAATATTAATCTGACCACACTTAACCTGATAGAAGAGAAAGTGGGAAGTAGCCTGCAATACATGGGCACAGGAGATCACTTCCTATGTAAAACCCCAGTGGCACAGACAATAAGAACAACAATAAATAAATGGGACCTCATGAAACTGAGAAGCTTCTGTAAAGCAAAGGACACTGTCATTAAGACAAAAAGGCATCCTACTGAATGGAAGAAGATCTTCACTAACCCCACATCGGACAAAGGTCTGATCTCCAAAATATAAAGAACTCAGGGCTAGACATTAAAATGCTAAATTACCCAATTGAAAAATGGGGTAATGATCTGAACAGAGAATTCTCAACAGAAGAAGTTCGAATGGCCAAAAGATACTTAAGGTCATGTTCAACTTCCTTAGTGATCAGGGAAATGCAAATCAAAACAACTTTGAGATACCCTCTTACACCTGTCAGAATGGCTAAAATAAAAAACACCAATGATAGCCTATGCTAGAGAGGATGTGGAGTAAGGGGAACACTCATCCATTGCTGGTGGGAATGCAAACTTCTACAACCACTTTGGAAATCAGTCTGGAAGTTTCTCAGGAAATTGGGAATCAACCTACCTCAGGATCCAGCAATACCACTCTTGCGAATATACCCAAAAGATGCCCAATCATACAACAAAAGCATTTGTGCAACTATGTTCATAGCAGCATTATTTGTAATAGCCAGAACCTGGAAACAACCTAGGTGCCCCTCAATGGAAGAATGGATCAAGAAAGTGTGGAATATATACACATTAGAATACTACTCAGCGGTAAAAAACAATGACATCCTTAAATTTGCATGCAAACGGATGGAAATAGAAAACACTCTCCTTAGTGAGATATCCCAAACCCAAAAAGATGATTATGGTATGTACTCACTCATTAGTGGACCCTAGCCATAAACAAAAAACATTAAGCTTATAGCTCACAAGCCTAGAGGATCAAAATAGCAAGGTGAACCCAAAGAAAAACATACATAGATCCTCCTGGAAATTGGAAGCAAACAAGATCGCCGGGCAAAAGGTGGATGCACGGGAATGGGGATAGGGGAGTAGGTAGGGGTAGGGGGTGAAAGGGAGAGAGGGAAGGAAAAGGAAGAAGGGATGGACTGGGGAGAGCTTGGGGGAGTGAGAGGGTGGAGATGGAGGAAGTGTGGATATTGGAGAAGGGAATAAGGTATCTACATTAAGGGAGTCATTTTAGGATTGGCAAGAGTCTTGGCTCTAGAGGGGATCACAGGTGTCCACAGGGATGTGCCCAGCTAGGTACTTGGGCAGCAGAGGAGAAGGTGCCTGATCTAGCCTTGTCCCATAGTCACATTGATGAATATCTTGATCATCACCATAGAAATTTCATCCGACAGATGGAGGGAGATAGAGACAGAGACCCACATTCACATCAGAGCAATGGACTGAGTTCCCAAGGTCCAGTCGAAGAGCAGAAGGTGGGAGAAGATGAGCAAGGAAATCGGGACCGGGAGAGGCTGGTCCACCCACTGAGACAGTGTGCCTGAACTAATGGGAGCTCACCAAATCCAGCTGGACCAGGACTGAATGAGCATATGATCAAACCGGAATCTCTGAATGTGGCTGCCAATGGGGGCTGACTGAGAAGCCAATGATAATGGCACTGGGACCTATCTCTTCTGCATATATTAGCTTTTTGGGAATCTAGTCTATATGGATGCACACCTTCCTAGGCCGGGATGGAGGGGGAAGGGCCTTGGGCTTCCCACAAGGCAGGGTACCCTGCCCCCTCTTAAGGAAGCAGGGCGAGGGAGGAGGGTTAGTGGGGGAGCAGGAGGGGACTGGGAGAAGGGGAGGAAGTATAAATTTTTTTGAATGAAAAATAAAAGAATATAAAAAACAAAAAAGAAAGAAAGTGACTCTCTTGACTTCAAAAGACAGTGCTGGATGTGGTGGCACTCACTTGTAGCACCACCACTCTGGAGTCTGAGGCACAGTTATGACTTTGAATCCAGCCTTAGATGGACACCTTGTTCAAAGTCAGCCTGGGCTACACAGCAAGACTACATCTCCAAATTCAAATTAATACAGTAGCATTTCTGGGGTGTTAGGAAACCAAATTTTTTATTTATATATTTTAACAATTATTCTTTCTGCAATATTTTCTGGAATCCAAGCTCAAAACAGAAATTGTGCAAAGTTCTTTATATTATTATTGTACTTTATGTATTTAGTGTGTCTTGTGTGTGTGTGTGTATGTGTGTCTCCATGGATTGCACACATGTGGAAATCAGATGACAGGTTGCAGAAACATTTGTCCTTATACCATGTTAGTGTGAAAGACTGAATTCAAATCATTAATCTTGTCAGAAGATACCTTTACCCATTGAGCCATCTTGCCTGCTGGCTCATGTGTAAGGTTCTAAAGTTACAGCAATCACTAAAATGTCCACTGTTCCTCCCATAGTGGAATTTTGGATATCACAATAAGGGGGCTCAATCACTTTTCTGACATAAGAAACTGTAAAAAGGCCAAAAACACAGAACTGAAGTTTAAGAAGCTTGCTAGAGAGGGTAGCTTCTAAATCAGTAGAGGAATGAAAGGAAATGATTAACCAAGCTAAAGAAAAATGAATGGAATTTCAAGTAGAAGGAAGAGAAATTGAATAGAAAAGTAAAAGGGCTTTGGAAAGAAAAGAATTTGTTGAATTGTGTCTAGGGTTTAACATCTGAAGAACACTTGAGAGGAGCTGCAGAAACCAAATGGAAGTTGCAAATCTCTGCTCAGCTTCAGTAATGAATCAGGTAAAGATTTGGGGCTTGAAATCACCACTCTTACCACTTCCTAGAAAATATAATGAGCATTACAAAGACTGGAGGGATGCTAACTAAACCTTCAAATTACAGTGTGTCAGGCTAAGAACCTGAGCAGAAATGGCGATGGTCATGGTGAAAATACTGTAATCTGGTATGAGAGGACACAATTCAACAAATTCTTCTCATTTTATTTTTATTTTCAAGACTGGATTGTATGTGGAGGATGTTTAGCAGCATTTCTGGATCCCACTCACTAATTAACAAAAACTCTCTTCTCACAATGACAACCAAAATGGTCTGCAAATATTGCCTTCATCTACTAAGAGGCAATGATGAACCTTTTTTGAGAACTATAGTTAAATAAGAGAATTTCTGGCCTTAGTTCTGTATTAGAATCACCCAAGAAACATTTAAATCACATTAATGCTCTATATTCATCATATGTTTACTAGGTTACAATCTCAGAAAATAAAATCACATATTTTTCTAGAGAGAACTGTGGATATGGGTTGTATTTAGTGGTGGCGCACACCTTTAATCCCAGCGCACGGGAAGCAGAGGCTGGTGGATCTCTGTGAATTCGAGGCCACCCTGGTCTACAGAGCTAGTTCCAGGACAGCCAAAACTACACAGAGAAACTCTGTCTAAAAAAGAAGAAAAGGTAAAATTATTGAGAAATATTAGACGTTCCTAGTTATATGAAAATATTTTAGACGTTAAAAGAAAATGTCATAAATTCTGGTCAGTTAAGCTCTGAACAACAGTGGGGCATGGTGATATATACCTATAATTCCAGTTGAGGCAGGCAGATCAAGAGTTTCAGTCCAACCTGGACAACATACAGATACCATTATCTCAGAAAAAAAGACACAAAAATACCTTCCAAAAGCACTGCTATTCAACAGAGAACAATAGGTAGCCATATTTTTTCTAAGAATATATTTTTATTGTTTTTATTAAGATATATATTTTTCTCTACTCCCCTCCCTTCCTTTCCTGTTCCCTTCTACCCTCTCCCATGATCCTCATGGGAGATCTTGACTTTTTCTACTACCCATGTAGATTAGATCTATGTATGTGTCTCTTAGGGTCCTCTTTGTTGTCTAGGTTCCCTGGGATTGTGAATTGTAGGATTGTTTTTCTTTACTTTATGTCTAAAAGACATTTATGAGCTAGTGCATATGATATTTGTCTTTCTGGGTCTCGATTACCTCAATAAATATGATATTTTCTAGATCCATCCATTTTCCTGCAAATTTCAAGATGTCGTTATTTTTTTCTGCTGTGTAGTATTTCATTATGTAAATGTACCACATTTTCTTTATCCATTTTTTGGTCGAGGGGCATTTAAGTTGTTTCCAGGTTATGGCTATGACAAACAATGCTGCTATGAACATAATTGAGCACATGCCCTTGTGGTATGATTCAGCATTCTTTGGATATATACCCAAAAGTGGTATTGCTGGGTCTTGAGGTAGGTTGTTTTCTAATTTTCTGAGAAAATGCTATACTAATATCCAAAGTGGCTGTACCAGTTTGCACTCCCACCAGCAATGCAAGAGTGTTCCCTTTACCCTACAACCTCTCCGGCATAAGTTGTCATCAGAGATTTTGACCTTGGTCATTCTTACAGGTATAAGATGGAATCTCAGAGTTGTTTTTATTTGCATTTATATGATAGCAAAGGATGTTGAGCATTTCCTTAAGTGTCTTTCAGCCATTTGACATTCTTCTGTTGAGAGTTCTCTGTTTAGGCCTGTACCCCATTTTTTAAAACTGGATTACTGTTCTTTTGATGATCAATTTCTTGAGTTCTTTGTATATTTTGGATATCAGTCCTCTTTCTGATGTGGGGTTGGTGAAGATCTTTCCCATTCTGTAGGCTGTGGTTTTGACTTGTTGACTATGTCCTTTGCTTTACAGAAGCTTCTCAGTTTCAGGAGGTTCCATTTATTAATTGCTTCTCTCAGTGTCTGTGCTACTGGGGTTATATTTAGGAAATGGTCTCTGTGCCAATGTGTTCAAGTATACTTCCCACTTTCTCGTCTATGAAGTTCAGTGTTATTGATTTTATGTTGAGGTCTTTGATCCATTTGAACTTGAGTTTTGTGCAGGGAAATAGATATGGGTCTATTTTCATTCTTCTACATACTGATATCCAGTTATGCCAGCACCATTTGTTGAATATGCTTTCTTTTTTCAATATCATATTTTTTGCTTCTTTGTCAAAAATCAGGTGTCCATTGATATGTGGACTGATATCCAGGTCTTCACTTCAGTTCAATTGGTCCTCCTGTCTGTTTTTATATCAATACCAGGCTGTTTTCAGTACTGTAGCTCTGTAGTAGAGTTTGAAGTCAGGGATTGCAATGCCTCCAGAAGTTCCTTTATTGTACATGATTGTTTTGGCTATCCTGGGTTTTTTGCTTTTCCATATGAAGTTGGGTATTGTTCTTTCGATGTCTGTGAAGAATCTTGCTGGGATTTTGATGGGCATTGCATTGAATCTGTAAATTGATTTTGGTAAGATTGTCATTTTTACTATGTTACTTACTACCCATGAGCATGGGAAATCTTTCCATTTTCTGGTGTCTCCTTCAATTTCTTTCTTCAAAGATTTAAAGTTCTTGTCATACAGGTCATTCACTTTTTTGTTAGAGTTACTTCAAGATATTTTATGGGTTTTGTGGCTATTTTGAAGTGTGATGTTTCTCTGATTTCTTCCTCAGCCCCGTTTATCATCTGTGTAAAGGAGGGATACTGATTTGTTCGAGATAATCTTGCATCCTGGGCAGCCAAAATTTTTTGCTGGATATTTTTTCTTCCTAAAAGTTTAAAAACCTACTATTGCCACTTTATTAGACCAGTATAATTCCTAACTACCTTCCAAATCTAACCCTATCCCACAGATAAGTGTAGCTCTTGCCCTTCATCAGAGAATCCTCTATTTACAGAAAATGAAGACTGCCATAGAAAACCACAACTGAACACAATGCAGAGATCAACAAATCATTGGAATTCAAGTCCTGAAATAATGTAATCATTACATTACATTACAAAACAAACTCAGCAAATTGTATTTAATATTTGTGAATCTCTCTCATGCCTTTGCAGCATTAATATGAAAATTTGACTATAGATTAGTCATAATTATTATTGCTATGGTGTTAAACCTAATAACTTGATAGCTTGTAAGGGTTGAAGAATTCCTGTGTGCAGGTGGTGTGATGAAACATCAATTTTTTGGTTTTTCAAGACAGGGTTTCCTGTAGCTTTGGAGTTTGTCCCGGAACTTTTGTAGACCAGGCTGGCCTTGAACTCATAGAGCTCCACTTGCCTCTGCCTCCTGAGTGCTGGTATTAAAGGTGTAAGCCACCACTGCCCAGATTTCAAACATCATTTTAATAGCAGCAGTCATCAAAATTTTATATAACTTGGACCCAGTAAATTACATTCCTGCAATAGTTCTTACACAATGATCACATGGTTTGTAGATTGTTTTCAATGATGAAAACAGAGCCCATTGCTTCTAGATGTAGTGCAAAGTAAAAGTAGTAGTGACAGCAGCCCAAAGTAGAAGGGAAAGAGAGAACCCAAGAGTCAAATTGAAGTGGTACAGACCATTGAATTGTGGGGAAGGAGCAACAACCCTTATCTGTGCTAAATCAGTGGGCCTTTGCAAAGATCATCCACCCAGACCTGTAGATTGAACCAAATGACATGCTGCAAACTTGTCAAAAAGAGCAAAGTCAAGGTGCTGTGCACTAAGGCCAGAGATATATGGCTACAGAAGATAATCATGAGGAGAATGACCAGATGGGAGGGTTGCTATGAGTTGGAGGCCAGCCTTGTCAGCATAATGAGTTCCAGACCAACAACAGCTATAGAGTGAGACCCTGTCTCAAAAATTAAAATCAATGCATGATGTGGGATTTCCCTCTGTATGCTGTGAATACCATTGATTATAGTAAAGAAACTGTCTTAGGCCTGTGATAGGGTAGAGAATAGCTAGGTTGGAAAAACTAAACTGAATGCTGGGTGAAAGGAGGCTAAGTCGGAGAGAAGCCACGTAGCCCCACCAGAGACAGACACCAGAATTTTACCCAGTAAGCCATAGTCTTGTGGCCATACCTAAATTACTGGAGATGGGTTAAATTAGTATGTAAGAGCTAGACAATAAGAAGCTAGAGCTAATATGTCAAGCAGTGATTTAATTAATACAGTTTCTGTGTGGTAATTTCAGGTCTGAGCTGCCAGGTGGCCAGGAAACAAACAAGCATCCTCCTACAACAAATGCATGCACATGATACGTATTCATACATGTAAGTAAATACTCATACATATAAAATAATAAATCTTAAAAAATAAGAAAACCAAAATAAATAAAGTCATAAAAAGTGTGCTAAATAATGGGCACAGAAGTGGCTCAGGAGCCTCCTACCCCTAACTGAGGAACTGCAGATGATAGATGGCTTCTGGGAGGTCACATTCTCCAGGAGGTGGCCTCCTACCCATGCTTATATGGGTAGCACTAATTGGACTCAATGGATTATAAAAAGGGGGAATTAGAGGTGGATATTAGAGGAGTTAGGAGCAATAGGGAGTGAATGTGATCAAAATATACTGCATGCAACTAAAAAATTCTCAAGGAAACAATGAACTATTGTATTTTAAAAACACACTAAAGACAATCCAGTCATACTGTGTGTTGACATATGCAAACAATTCTATGATCTTGATCAGCTGTTTGGGTAGTTAGCAATGTTGTTGTGCCCAACTACCTCTGTTATGGGTGATTTATTAGGCTCTGGTTTCTACAGAACTGAAAAGTTCCTCTTCTGGTTGAAATATCAACATGCTTGTCCTTACACAATCACCCTGATGCAGGGCAGCTATGAGAATCAACAGATCATTCAGTTATCTGACTTCCTTGATACATGCTTGTGTAAATATCTCTATGGTGTATGGTACAACTGCACTCAGATCTTCAACAACCTAAGCCCATTGAACTAGATCAATAATACTGACCAAAAGAAAATGGCTCTCTGTATGTGTACTAAGGAAGAGTCTATATGTGACCTCCAGTGGTCTACTTGAAGACAAAACAGGCTGGAACCTGAAGCACAGTGGAGGTCAGCTGCCTATCTGACACTGACACGGTGGCCTTGTTCAAATCAGTCAATGATGTTGACATTATCTACTAAGCCCATCAACTGAGGACAGAAAGGTACAAGTGCTAGTTCTGCTAGATCTTGTTCACTGTGTGACCAGCACCCAGCTATAGCTGCAGGAATGTGACAATCATCTTGGAGCTACACCAGCATCTCTAGAAAGGTTTCATCACCCTTGAGGCCTTGCCTCAGGAGGAGACATCCTACAAAAATATCTTCCAAAAGCCTATAGTTCACTGCTTCCTATAATAATTCAGCCCCTTTTCCTCCAGCCCCTCTTGCTTTCAAGCCATTGTTACTCCAGTTAGATGCTGGATAGGAAGGGAATGTCCCACCCATTTGCCACAAGGTTTACTACTTATTTTGGAGAGGTTAGGGTCTTGGCTACAGCCCTGCTCCACCCATTTTCCCCCATTTGATCCATGACATTTCTGATCATTTTTCTCTTCTTTTTGTTTTTAGATAAAAGTTTTAAGAAAAAATCTAATAAAAGAAAAAACAGTTCATAGGAGTGAAAATGTGGAATCTCCCTATTTAGGAACATCAATAGAAATTAAATTAGCCATGATCTATCCATATCATAGAATATTGCAAAGGTATAATTAGAATTATTTGGGTGATAGAAACAGTAATACTCATGTTATGATGGAGATAGATTTCAAATATACAGTTTACAAATACAAAAAGATCATATTTTGTTTAGTTTGCTACCTTTCTTTGTCCTGTTTCTCTCAGTATCTGCTTCCCCCATAATAGTGCTGTAATAAATGACTTACATATGAATTCCCATCTCATGGTCTATTTCTACGTGAGTCAGTCTAAAAGAAACTCCAGCTGTGGCATGTTATGTAAAAAGGAAATCTCTACGTGCTACCAGTAAGGGCTACTGAACAAACCCTGCTCATTTCTTCTTTTAAGCAAAACACTTTTCTGTGCAAAAATGAAAATGACCAAAACTGTCTGTGATGTTACCCAGCAAATAGCCATGATGCCATTATCCCTGGGAATTAGGGTAGAAAGGTGAGGCAATGTTTATACTTATTTTAAAATATTTTATTAATTCTTTGAGAATTTAATGCGCTGTAATTTTCTAACTACTCACACTCCTCCCCTTATTCATCCCAGTTCCTCCCCTACTTCCTTAACACCCCTAATTTTGTGTCCTGTTTAAATGAGTTAAGTCAACTCAAATTTGTTTTGTCCATGTACTTCTAGGAGCATTAAATCCTGAGCGATCTGCTGACTGTCATAGCTTCCCCAGAGCAAGGTGAAGGGTGAGGATAAATGTCTTTACGTTTTAACCTGAGGAGGAACTTTCAGATGCTGTAGAAACCAGAGTCCACAAAATCTCCCATTAAGAAGAATGAAGCAGTTGTTCTCAAGAGCTTTTTTATCTACCTAAACATCTGGTTGCGGTCACAGAATTATCTATGTATGTCACCACATACTGTGACTAGATCATCTGCCTGAACATCTTTAATATGATATTCTTATTATTTAAGAATGTTATAATGTATACACTATATTCATCTTCCACTCTTCCCCCTTAACTACTTCAAGATCCACCTCCCATCCCCAACTTCCTGTCCTGTGGATTTTTGTTTTAGTTTGTAACCCACAAAGTCCAATTTGTACTGCTCATGTTAAGTATGTGTGTGGTACTACCCACTGGAGAGTCTGACTTACCAGGAAACACACCCTTAGAGAAAACTGTCTCTTCTCCCCAAGACGCCATTGGCTATCCATAGATCCTCAGGAGGAGGCGCTAGTAAACTCCTTCTCATTCCACGCTAGAGTGTTGACCTGCTTAATCTTGTGCCAATTTTCTGGAGGTAACCATAGGTTCTATGTGTTCATGATTGAAGTGGTCCTATCATAGAAAGAAGACATGTTTCACTCTGGTCAGCTCTGACATCTGGCTCTTAAAATCTATCCACCCCTCCTCCACAATGGTTACTGAGCCTTGGGTGGACACTTATTCTCTGAACTTTAATCAGTTAACCACTATCTAAACTTTAATCAGCTAACCACTATCTACTACACACACACACACACACACACACACACACCTTATCTAGTAAGATCACAGCAGCCATTGTTAAGACGCTGTAGCTATAGTGTCTGATCTGGTCCCAAAATGCAGGGCAACTGAGTCAGACGGACAAGGAATAGCAGCCTGAGAAAGTGTCCAGGGTCAGTCTGAGGCCCTGCTGGAGACTCAGTCCTGCCCAGGTTGGAAGATGGAAAAAGTAATAATAGCCACAGTCCAGCCTTCAGAGGAATGTTGGGGTCAATGGCAAGACAAAGACTGTTTATTGGTTGTAATAGATATCCTCAGAATGGGTGAGGTATGAGTGGCCATTAAATATTGGCCTTAGAGACAAAGACTCAGGTGGTAGAAATGTTAGAATGTGAAAACTTGTCCGGTAGAAGTCAGGACGGCCATTAGAGGAAGCCACTTTGGAAAGAGTTTGGCATTAATGGTTGAGTTATACCTTCAAATCCAGTAGTTCTGTCTCATACATGGGAAGAAAACCACTCAGCAGTGCTGTTTATAAACACCACACTCACAAACAGCCTGTTTGAGCTTAATAGCACAGTAAAGTGCTGAGACTATAGTTCAGTGGTAAAGCATTGGCCTAGCATGCACAAGCTCCAGGTTCAGCTCCACCACCTTCCACTAAGTAAAATAATGCCTTACAGAATGCGATGCTAATTACATAGCAGAGAGTAGTGGTGTTGGTGCACACCTGGAATCCCAGCACTTGAGAGGTGCAGGCAGGATAAAGGGTTCAAGGTCCTCCTTGGTTGCATGCTGTTTGAGGCCAGTCTTAGGTCACAGAACAGACATTCAACTTGATTCTATTTAAAGTTCAAAAACAACGAAGAGCTACGAGCATTGCACTTGTACAGCAAAGTTATAAAGAGAGGCAGTTGCTCAAGGCCAGTCTGGTCTGCATAATGAGTTCCAGGTGAGGCCGTGCTACACAGTAAGACTCTATAAAATAAAATAAAATAAAATAAAATCTTCGGCCAATACTAAGTAACTGTTAGATGACATTGCTGGCTAGTCAGAGGTCACAGCCTCCCATGACCTAGCAGCTTGTCTCAATAAGCTTGGCAAAATGAAACTCCCTCCCTCCAGCAGAACTCCCTGCCTCTACCTGCCCTATCTGGAGAATGGCCCTGATCCTGGAGGACTGACCTTATCTAAAAGTTGTCTTTAAACCAGATGCCTGATTCATCATTAACTTGACCCTTGGCACAGATCCCTGCTAAGAAGATTTGTGCTAGGGGCTCTGCTTTAGGACCCTGCTCCACATAGTAACCCTTGTGATAGGAGTGTGCCACTTAATGCAAATTGGGGTTTGTCCCCAGGCTCCCCAACCCTATATATTCCTTATACCTTGAAATAAAATCAAGATGATTCACTGAAATCTATCTCCTGGAGTGCCGTCTCCATTCATGCATATGGCCCACTAAAGTCTTCTGTTACACCATCGGCCTCTTTCCCCTTTCGACCTCGTGGCCATCAGACTGAAGAGGAAAGAGGACCCCCACAAGGAACTACTCGACTCTGCCCGTTCTAAGACATCTGATTTATAATGCAGGCTGCCTGAGTTTCCACCAACACCAACGCCTACCAACCTTGCTGCTAAGACACATCTGGCCACCAAAGGGTTTTTTGTTTGTTTGTTTAATTGTGTGAAGGGGGTTAATGATCATCCTGGTCTCCACAGCTATGAGCCTACAGGGGGTGAACTACATGTAGTGAGCACCCAGTAAATATTATCTGCACTCCAGTCCTGTATGTCTGCTATTCCTTCTATGCAAAACGCCAGCCTTCTTGTATAATATACACCTTCCTTCCAAAGAAGAAAGTCTCCCGATAAGTTCTGCTTTATCTGCCTGCCATATTCATCCACCCATGACTTCGCCCAAAATTTTAGATCCATTGACTGCTTCCTCTCACACTGTCTTGATATGGATCTGAACCGCCTTCCCAAAGCCCCTGTAGTAAAAGCATGGCTTCAGTGTAACAGTGTTTAGCAGTAGAGCCTTCAAAAGCTAATGGGATCGTGAGGGCTCTGGCTGTTCCCAGCAAGCTTTTTTGTTCCCTGGCTGCCATCAAAACAAGTATCTTTTCCCCCACCACATTCTTTCACCAGGAGGCAAATTACCTTGCCATAGGTAAAAGAAATTGGGCCAGGTGATTGCCAGCAGAAATCTCACAAAACATGAGCCCAGATCAGCTGTCTCCTCTTTGAGGCCTGCTATTTTGTCACCGCAATAGAAGATAACCTGTCAGAAAGCGCTACTGGCTACCTTCAGAGCATCCCTGGAATCTGGGCCCCTCTCAAGCAGAGCAGGTGGCTACTTCCATGTAGCTTCCCACTTCCAGCTTGTCACCTGCAGCAGTAGAGAGCACCAATTTTACCACTCCTCTTTGGAGTTCTCCCTGTCACATATATAATCAAAGTCCTCACCTTTGAAAGACTTTTCAGAACCTGACCTCTCCTTGGACCTGCTCCAGCCCCATGTGGCTCTAGATGAGAGGACTTTCCTCAAGGCACATGCAAGCATGCCACACAGACACACCTTCAACTATGCTTTATGGCTTTCTTGGGTCATTTAATGTGATGGGCACTTTCTTACTACTTTACAAATGAGACTGTGGCTGGGATCTTGTTTTATATATCTTAAATCCTAGGTGTACTGTTGGTTGGTTGGCTGATTGGCTGGTCGGTCGGTTGGTTGGTTTTTTGACAGAGCTTCTCTATGTAGCTGAATCTGACCTTGAACTGTGATCCTCCTTCCTTAGCTTCTCAGCTCTAGAATTATAGTGAGCCACCTGAAGACTTACTGTCCTTGCATTTCTTGTAGAAAACACAGCTTGAACATTTGTCTGTTACTAGCCATGGGTCTAGAGGGTCCTTCAGGAGTCAGACCCTTGCTGAGGGTAAAGTGCTTAGGTGCACATTGGCCCAGCTGGCTAAATGGATATGAGGGAGTTTATGGTGTACGAGGAAAGTTTGGGTCTGTCCTTGGCAGTATAATGTTAAACATGACCCTCACCTTCCTGTCAAAGATGAATTGTGTGTGTGTGTGTGTGTGTGTGTGTGTGTGTGTGAATTGTAGGTTTCCAATGACTTTTCAAACATCCTTAATCTTAGTTATCCTTCCTCCAACCCCAATCTGTGAATTACCCTCTCATGCTTCTCCCCAGTTAAGCCTCCCTGCCCAGTCAGTAAAGTCCTCCCTTTTCCCTTCATATTAATAGTCCTATATTACGTGGATTTTTATGGTGTGATTTCAAATATTACAAGTATGGTAAAAAAAAAACCTTATAAACACATTGCATGCCTTTGTCAGGGCACTTTACCTGCATAGCAGTCATGAAAAAGAGGTTGGATCTGAAAACATGCAATGGGTTCTCACAGAACTTTAACAAAATCAATGTACAGATGCTCCACCTCCATGTATGTACTGTTCATTAAAATTTATCATCCTGATCCTTCCTCTACCTGCCTTTGAAAAATCTAACTCTTGTTACTTTATTTCTCTATCCTAAATATTACTGCACTATATTTCCCCAGAGCATTAAAACCTCTGTGGTGGCCAAAACATAATAATTAGACATATTAGTTTTGCTCTTGGGGAAATAAACCAGTTCAATGACTAAGTAACAAATCCATTATTGTGACAGGTAATTTCCAGTTTTTGCATTCAACAAAATGGTAGGATATAGGCCTCATATTGAACTCTAACTCTTCATACCTTCCGTAAGAATTTATCCTAAAACATTAGAGACAAATCAGAAGAAAAACAATTTGTAGTCACTGCATTCAGTTGAACTTTTGGATGAGAAAATGACTCAGTGGTAGAGTATGTGCTTAGAATGCTCAAGGCCCTTGGTTCCAACTCCTGCAGTAAAAAATGATGCACTTTTAATCAATTAAATTTTATATTTACTCTGTGTGCATTTGGATGTGTGTGGGCAGAAAAGTGACAGGGTATGTGTGTGGAGTTCAGAAAGCAGGTTTAGGGAATGAGTTATTTCCTTCCACCATGTTGGTCCTGAGGATCAAATTAAGATTATGAGGCTTGGCAACAAGCATCTTTTATCTGCTGAACTATCTCACTGACACCATTTTTAATCAACTCTTTACTTCTAATGTCTAATAATTATTTACTTCTATAATATATTTTATTTTGGTTATCCATGTCAAGTAGTAATTGTACAGATAACCCATGGAGAAAGAGAAATTCCTCATAAAAATCTCTCAGGATGTCATGGACCTCATTGTATATACCAGGCCAGACTCAAAATCCTGATCTTCCTGCTTCAGCTTCCCAAATTCTAGAATTAAAGTTATATATCACCACATCTTGCTTAGAAGAAAAGTATTTACACCTAAAGATGATGGAACAAAGGAAATCATTTCATTTTTGTATACATTTTTCATAAGAAAGTAACACAACACCTTGCCACTGAATTTGGATGCAATGTCTGATAAATATGTGAGATGAGGCAGTACCAATGTTATTTTGACTGAGTAAACAGTTCATAACTTATACATATTTCAGTGCATCTTGTATGTAGTAAATATATAGCATTTTTCAATTAAAGAAAATACAGACATTTAAAAAATATTTTTCAAGGTGACACAGGAGTGGGCACAGTGGCTCAGTGGGTAAAGGCATCTACCAACTAGCTTGAAGAGGTGAGTTTAAACTCCTGGTGGAAAGAAAGTACAAATTCATGCAGTCGTCCGCTGATCTCAAATCATTCTGAACTCCCTGTTTCTCCATTCCCCACACATACACCAAAAAAGAGGGGGAGAGAGAGAGAGAGAGAGAGAGAGAGAGAGAGAGAGAGAGAGAGAGAAAGAGAGAGAGAGAGGGTGGGAGGGACAGAGGGAAGGAAGGAGGAACAAAGGGAATGAAAATAAAGAATTAGAGGCATAGTAAACTATCCCAATTAAAAAGCAATACCCTTTACTCCACATCCTCTCCAGCATAGGGAATCATTGGTGTTTTTGATTTTGGCCATTCTGACAGGTGTAAGATGGTATCTCAAAGTTGTTTTGATCTGCATTTCCCTGATTGCTAAGGAAGTTGAACATGACCTTAAGTATCTTTTGGCCATTCGAACATCCTCTGTTGAGAATTCTCTATTCAGATCCTTACCCC
>PVIU01029298.1:0-17758 GCA_004026605.1 Ondatra zibethicus
GGGGGAAAGGGAGGTGGAGTTTGGAAAAGTCATACACAGTTAGTAAACATTCAGTCTGATTTGTGCCCCATCTGAATGACCTCAAAGTCCTGAGCCTTTTGAACCCTGTGGTGCTGCCCCCTAGTGGACATCTCTCTTTGCTTAGGTATTCCCAACACCAAAGTGACTGCTATAATTTTTGAAATACCGTTAAAATAAGAAGAAAATAGAGTGTCCCGAAGAGAGCATACTGTAGAAACTGAAAGAAAGATTCTTTCTGAAGAATTTATCTCTGTTTATTTTTGCCCAGAAAGGCTTGATCAATGTGATCACTGGGTCATTTCGTACAGATTGTTTTTGTGGGAACAAGAACTTAAGGTTCTTTGCTGTTGTTTTGCTTTTGTTTTTTGTTTGATTTGTTTGGTTTTGGTTTTTCAAGACAGGGTTTCTCTGTAGCTTTGGCACTTGTCCTTGTAAACCAGGGACTTAAGTTTCTTACAATTCAAAAGGATTCTCTATTACTACTGGTGCTAGATAATGACAGAAAATACAAGATGTCATATAGAGATGGCAAGAAATGGCTTATTAAAATGATCTGGGATGATATAAACTAAATGAAAACAGGAAGGAGAGTAAATAAGCGTCCCAAACAGCAAGAATAGTAACCAGTTACATGACCACAGCATTTATGAAGTTCTTTAGATACCTAGCCCTCTAGTTGCCTGTGATGCAAATACTTCTGTATATTTTCCTTTGAAGAAAACTCAAGCTTAGAGAAGTCAAGAAACTTGCCCAAGGATGTACAGCCTCTACTTAAGCAATCCTATCCCTCTACTTAAAATTATTTATGCAAATAGAGTTAAGGAAACTTAAAGTTATTTATCTAAAATATTGCAGGAAATGCAGAGGGAAACAAAGTTGTATAGAAGAGAAGTGGCTCCTTTTATAAATTCATTGTCAAAAATTTTCTAAAATATTTGTTAAGTCTCTGTGATAGTCTTAATAGTCTAGCCAGACCTTTAAAACCTATTTCCTTTATACTGATGAATGGTACTTTCCCTATGTATGCTTCCATTTTAACTTACACAGGCTTATATTTCAAAATAGAGACAAAAATGTTTTTAACTTTAATATAAAGCATTTATATAATTTGTGTATATATATGTATATATGCATATATATGTACTTCTCTAAATTAATCCATAAGGTCATGCATTTCCCTTAGTCTGCCATTTCCACATCACTTATTGGGCCCATAGCACAATGACAAATGGTTGTTGGGCTATTTGAGATGCATTGTTGAGAGGGTTTGTTGTCACTTTGGTCTTCCCTTGGCTTTCAAATCCACAGTTTCTTTTTTCTTTTAATTCTCAGCATTCTATTTAGATGCCAGCAAGCTGGATTTTTGTAGAATTTCAAATGTATTTCAAGTGAGAGAAATGAGTCATTGATGGTGAGACGTAGAAAAGAAAGGGATCCCCGGAGATTTGGGACAGAGATGCTCAGTGAGCTAACTGCTCCCAACTGCAGGGCTAGCCTGCCTCCTTCGCAAAGTAAAGCCCCATGAAAGCTCGAAATAAAGAGACCATAGAAAGGTAGTAGAAGCTGTTCACCATTTGAGGCTTTAGTGTGCAAGGCAAGCTTTCCTCATAAGACCACTCCGCTCTGGGATTAGTTTCTCTGAGTCCTTACATCATTACCCTCCTTGCAGACACCTGAGCAGTTCATGTCCTCTTAACTGGAGCTGTGCAGTGAAGAGTAACCTCAAAAATTCTTCATTGCAAAGCAGGTCATTATCCAGTGGATAGAAACCTTAAGACAAAATAAAAAAAAATCCTATGTCAACTGGTGGTATAATCCCCAAGGGGAAACAGACTTTAGTTGAACAATCAGAAACCTGGCTTGCTTTATGGTGTTTACACTGCTGCTTGCTAATGGATCACCATAAAGGAAGCAAAAGAGCTCTTACACCATTGAGTAGGCTATCATGGGAGTCTTCTGAGTGTGCCTTTTTTATTTGCTGCAGTCAGGTTAATGAGCTCACCAGCCCACTTGATGTTGAGGACTTTGTAACAAAGCAATCTCTCATTAAATGCTGCCTGGCACCACTCTCTTGAAGCAAAGGGACATTCAGATTATTGAATGCCTTTGTACTCCTCATTCCTACCAGGCTATGGAGTCCAGCAGTGGCATCAGTCCCACACACTTCCTGGCAGGCATCCAGTCATCCGCCTGCCCTCTTCAAACTGCATGGGCATTTGCCAATCTAAGCAGCACTGGTAGGCAAACAAGCATGGCACACGACTCTCCTGGCTGAGAGCCAAAGGTGCAGCTGAACAATCTAATTTGTTTCTACTGTAGAGGGAAACATTCTTCCCTATTCTTCCCTGTTTGGTTGAATTTACATGTAAAAGTTTTGTTATGGTACAAAGGAGTGTGCATTTATCTACAATTCCTTTCTGCTTTTACACCTCTTTCATCTCAACCGTACAGGTCATGATTTTGTCTGTATCTTTTTAAAAAAAATACCTCCTAGCTGACAGTTTCTTCAATAAAATGACCCCAGAGTGTTATCAGCTAGCTAGCAGGTATGTCTCTATTCAGAATCTTGCAGACAGAAGTGCATCTTGGGTAAAGAGCAACCTATGAACAAGCCACTTTTTTTTCCAGCATTACTCATGAGATTTAATGGTTTGTTGTCCTAAAACAATTCTTAGCAAATTTTCTTCCAAGTGTGATGGCTTTACCCCAAGACATGCTGACATAAATTAAGATTAAAAAAATCACATAATTATTTTAAGTGCATTTAATCTTATCTTAATATATAATTATGCCTGATTATTAATTTCTTTTTTCAAACTATTATATACTTAGCTTAAAATAAAGCATGAGAGTAAATAAAAATAAAGCTCAAAATTACATGAACAGGAAGGGTATTCTGAGATCAATTAAGCAGAGTTGTAACCACAGTCAAACATTTTTATTGTATTTCATTTTTCAAATAGAACCTGTACAATGTTTCGTCTGACTATTTTAGAATGGTTCTTTCATCTATTCTTTAGAGTAGACGAAAATAAATTATCATAATCCTAAAAAACTGGGAAGTTTTGCAGATTTTTCACATACTGAGAAAGAGCCATGACTATCAAAGCAGAGAAGAAACTATCCCTGCCTTTAAATTTCTTAATGGGCTATGGAATGCAAATTCAAAACTCCTCTACACAAAAGATTCAAATGTAAGACCAAACAGAAAATAATAGATAAAAATGTGCAGTTAAATATACTGCAAGCAGTTATAAGAAAGAAAACAATCAAAAAAACTAGTATACATTTCTCAAATGCATTTAAATACTAAAACGAAGACAATAATGACATAATAATACTGGCAGCATTCATTTAAGCTGACATGCTATCATGTTTCCATTTGTTTTGAAGATACACCCTTTATAAAGTAATAGCTTTGTGGATCATAAGCTTAAAGCCTCCCTCTATAGATGGTTCATGCTGCTTATTGCATTGCTTACAAGTACATGTTTACAGTCTGTTCAAATAATGTCAGTTCAAATGCTTCTAAAATTTTGGCATCAATTCTAATGGTTATTTAACTTTTATATATTTAACATCTATGCATCTTCTTTAAAAATTACTTTAATTTTCATTCATTCTATTGTATATTAATGTTTAAGACTATATGGCATGTGTTCAAGTTGTAAAAGAAATTATTTTAAAAATCAGTTTATTATTTGCTATAGTCTTTTTTTATAAAAGAAAGAGCATTTATAACTTTAATTCCAACTTTATTCATAATTTTCAGAAACAAGTATATTTGAACACAATTTGTATGGCCAACCTTCATATTTCCTTACTAAAAGGATGAAAGTATTTAAAAACACAAACTGAGAACAACAAAAGGAAAAAGGAAATGCTGAAAACATAGTTAGAAATTAGCAGTATGTAGAAGGAGCTTTCCTACTAGATGGGTGCTCTTTGTTGTTCTTAAGGGTGCTTCAAAATGATGAAGCTTCACTATACACTCCAGGTTTACACACACTCACATATTAGTTCAGCTTGTATAGTTAAAGTTTTGGGAGCAAAGCAATCATTTACTCATCCATCTTGATTGAGCTATTTAGCTATTTTTGTAAATTTTAGAGAGCCTATTTTAGTAGGTCTCAAGAAAGTCTGTCTTGCCTAGAAGTAGTATTTTTCTCTATTCTTATGACTCAGTGTAACTTCCTATCAGCTTTACTGATACAAAATTTATCGGAAATTTAGAAATGCCCCAAACACAAAGGATTGTAATATTATTCAGTATAATATGAATAGCTTGAAATTTCAGAGTACTTGTAAAGAAATTGATTCATTCCCAAATACGGCTATAAAGCTCTCAGAAAAAATTGCATAGAAAAATATTACAATATGGCTGATTACATGTGAAATATGATTAAAGAAAATGTACATGTATCCTTACTTCTTGCCTTTTTCAAGTACTAATTTCTTTGTTATTGTTTTAGTTCACTTTTAAAACCTTGTTATTATTTGATGATACTTATCTTGCATGATACATTATTATTTGTTAATTTGTTTCCTAAAATAATAATTTAGATGACATCAGGGAATCTATATTATGTGGACATGTATGTCTACGGGTAAGGGCATAGCCTGCTCCATTGGATGCTAGCCAATATTCATTTTACAATATCTTTTTAAAGCATGAAGCTCTCATAACATTATTTATAATAAGCATGTTGTATATATGTAATAATACAACTCTCCTATTAAGATAGTAATTTATGTGGAGAAACATGAATAACTAAATATTTCAAAAACAAGAATCCTAACCTATCCTGAATGATTTGGATAAGCAAATTGGTTGGCTAAATTCTCTGCAATAGTCTTCAATTTTTTATCTCACTATTTATAGAAAGCTGCAGAAACAGCTGAGCTGACTGAAGTGATGTCACATTTGCTGATTGAATGGTTTACTCCAGAGCACGCTCAGAGGCTGCATGAGTCTACTTAAGGTTCTGTTCGCAACCCTAAGCAGCGAGAAGGTGTAAACATGGGCATTTTTCAGCCCAGCCAATCAATACTGCATTGATGACTTTTTACTGACCTTTAACCCCATGAAGAATTCCAATAGCACCATACTGAATCTTCCCGTCTTCACAGGCTGCCTAGCATAAGCTACCAATTTTACAATCGATCAAAAGCCATCTCTGTGACTAAAGCTCGAGATTTCGGGCTACACCGAGCAATTTTTAAAAGGCCAGAGCTAGGTTTTTATTTGCTTGACCCATGCTTGCAACTGGTATCATAGTTCTTTATAACCACTAAAAGTAGTCAGAAAATTTCAGATCTTTCCCCATGTATTTTTAGTAAGCCTTTGGGCATTTTCACTGTCCCTAAAAGAATATGGTTGCATGGCAACCTTCGCAGTTGCTATGGAGACTCCATGTGTAAGCAGCTGCTGCAATCAGCATTAACTCCAGGCTTGCAGGTTTGTCATTCCAATACATAGGGAGGCGGAAACAAACAGGAGGGCACACTGCCGTAAAGGGGAAGTCACCTAGATAATGTCACTCACAAACATATGTTCCACAATTATTCTTTCCACTGTTTTATTGCTGCAATTATAGCTAAGCTAAGATTACAAAATTATATGGTTTTAATTTGCCTCTATTGACTATGTTTCACTTACATTAAAATTAAGTCTGAACTCATTTGTGTAGAGAACTGGAGGCTTTCAAGAATATTTTTTGCTTTCTTATTTAACGTCAACAAGGAAAAAAAAATCAATGTCCAGAGAAATCTATGTATGAAAGAAGCAACCCAGCCAAAATATCGTTTATCTTGCCAAGGATATCCCCTACCCCAAAGTTAGATCTTTATAGTTCTAATATTTTCAGTTGTGTCGGGACAGACCTCAAAGCCTCCTTGGATGACACTGATCCAGGTCTTTCGAATGTAAGCAGAAATGCTCGCTAAGCCATCTTAAGCTCCTAGCCTTAACTCATCGCATCAAGCTTCAGTATTGCAGCATGTGATTTCAATAGCAAAGTCCTTACACAGAAAACCTGGGGACAGAGGTTGTAGGAAACGAAGAACGACACTTCTCTCAGACTGATTTTTCAGCTAATCCTGATAAACCTGAATAGTGTGGGAATCCTTAATAGTATCAGATAAATTTATTCCATAAAAGATGTGACCTCCTAATGCATGAGCACAATGTTACTAATGTAGGAATCATTTGTGAAATAAGGTAAGTTCATCACATACTTGCACATATGAAGCTAGCATTACAAAAATAAAGAAAAATTGCCACCTTTAGTCTAATGCTTCAATTTATTTATATAAAGCCAAGGATTCGACTAAAACATCAATATACTACACAAAGCAATGACAATATACATTTTGTAATTTTTATGATACACTAGCAAACAAGCATGAAGGCAGTGTTATTATGTTGGGTCAGGTTCTAAAGATACTGTTGCACTTTTATACTGTGATACAGAATGGTCACTTTATTAAATAGCTCTTGGAGCTTTCAAATAATCCACAAAACAAAATATTGATCAAAGGAAATTTGAACATATCTAAGTAACTGAACAGAGCTATTTTAAGACAGCGCAAGCATTGTAGGTAGTGTTAATATTTATGTAGTAACAATTGTTGATGTTTATAATAAGAATCACCTAGAAGTTCACATGAATACAAGTCAGAAAAGATATTTCTTGGAAATAGTAATGCGTGGAACCCATGCTAGTATCTATATACACATGCATATTTCTGATATCAGTGGTGTTATCTTTACATTGTAAAATAGCATGTGATAATAATGCATAATTGCCCATTCTAAAAAACCTCCCTTTTACACACTTTAAAGGTGAAATTTAACAATAGCTAAGGGGCATCACATTATTATGTTCATGATTAAAGTATAACACAAAAATCCAGAAACTTGTAATTACCATTTAAATAGATTTTTAAGTAGATATCTAATCATACAATTCATAGTTTTTTTTTTTACAAAATAGTGAATGTTGCATCATCCAAAATTGGATGACCGTGTTAATCCCATGTTTTCATTTTTCATCTCACAACATACATTGCAGCAAACATTAATTTTATAATTGAATACAATATAAGAAACAGACATCCTCTCATAGACCTTCCTCATTCACATTTGGATGCAAGTTCATTTAGGTTCGAGAATCAAGATGTAGGCTGGGAGACCTTGAAATGAAAACACCAATAGATTTCAAAGCGCAACAGCGTTAGCAGGTGCTGCTGTAATACACAAATCCAGGTAACATTAAGTGACCCATTTTTAAAGCCTAACTGAAAAAAAGTGATATCAAAGAATTGGACTTTCTGTCCTTAATAGTTCCTTGCCATGCAGTCTTTAAGTCAGAAAACATGATAACTGAAGAATGAGCCAACCTTATACACACAACAGGGGCATCTTGTGTAGCCCTGCAAAGTAGATCTCTTGGCCTATTCATTACAGATCGTGGCTTAGTGTAATACAGGGCAGAGAACACAAACAAGTCAATGTAAATGTGCCAACCCAGATTTAAAGCCAAACAATTTAGATAACAGAAAGATGTAGAGCCATATTGAGTGATTTAAGGAATGATCATTTTTCAATACACTTTATATTAATCTAGAATATAGTACATCTTGATTTACATAATAAATATACTTTAATAAAATTGCAATAAGTACAATTTTAAAGCCATATTGTGACCTCTATTTGTCATTGCTACAATAATCAAAGCACTGTAGTCTTGAATTTCATAATAATGGAACCTACCCAGGTTAACGCAACAAAATGTACTCCTATAGTGGTAGACTCAAAATATACTTCCAAGTGGGACTCTGATGAATGAGATGTAACTGCTGCTTGCACTAAAAGTGACATGAATCTATAAGGCAATTATTTGAATGATTTTGAGTACTAGACCCTGTGATTGCAAGTGGAAAGGGTATATTTAGTTTGAAGAATAGAAATTAACTGTGTACATCAAGTATAACATACGAGTTTCAACTGAATTATTTTTAAAGATCACTAAAATAAGAAACAAATGTAATCTTTCATATATTATTTACAAATTTTTCGTGTTATAGAAAAATCTAAAATAGCACTCATAAATTTTTCACTGACTTCAACAATTGTAAGCATTTTGTTATATTTGTTCTCTTTATTAGCTAAATTTTGCAATGTAATATGTCAATCAAAACCGGATATTTTTTCACTGAAACATTCAAACTTAAGTGATAAGCAGAGTGACATTTCACCCCTAAACACTTCAATATTCACCTACAAAATGCAATGGCAGTGTGCTCAGTAAATCACAGTGTTGTTTTCTACTTAATAGATACACCATTGTCACAATAGCACTTTCTCTTATAAGGTTCATAACCATAATCCCTCCAGCTTTCTCTTCAACTGAATATTTGGATGAAGATATTTAATACAGTCCAATATTATGGCCCATGCATTACACCTACTTACATGTGTCTCTTTAGTTGTCTTGACTCTGTAGCAGGTCTACAACATGTGTTGTGTATGCAATGAACTTCTTCAAAGAATCCATGTCATTTTCTTAAAAGTTTTAAATTTCAAAATTTTTCTGTTGTTTTCTGATGATTAGAGTTATGTTGGACATTTTGTGAAACAGTTCTAACTGTCTGGCCATAGAAGATGACTTTTTTCCATAAAAAAAAGCATAAAGACATACCTGCTTTTCCCCAGATATGTTCATTTTTCTGATACTAATTTGAATGAATTGCTAGAAAAGCATAGTCATTTGCAACTGTCACTAACAATATGAAAACTTACAGTTAATTTACAATAATTTGGCTTATTAAATATTAAACTAGAACCTCTCCCTGCCTTGTGTGTGAGTTATAATGAAATGCTCAAGTGTTTGAACACTTTGTGATTGAATTCCCCTTCATCAATCCATCCAGTTCTAGAGAGCAGACATAATGGTCGGACTTTAAAATAAGGATCTTGCAACATGTTTGTTTCTAAAAGAAACAAAATGAACTTCTATCCTATCACTACTAAATTTCTATATCTATAATATTACATCTTTGAAACACCTAGGAAATAAAGAAGAAAATGAAAAGTATTTGGAAAAACGAAATTTTCCTTTTGCATTTGAAGGTCAAAAGAACCCAAAAAACTTTTTAATCAACAAATGCAAATATGTTTCATTTTTCAGAAAATTTAGTGGAGAAGTATTTATTAAAAAAATAAATAAAGGAACTGAAAACAGTGTCAAAAATCCAGTGTCAGCCTACTTCAGTCTGCCTGGTAGTGTATGGGTGCAAGTTGACATTTGTTATATTTTAAATGTATTATAAAAATCATACAATTTTAATGCCTGCATACTAATCCCATTCTGTTGTGTGTTATCTAGTGCTTGGCTGTGACTGGTCAATGAAGAATACATAGTGAGCACTTGCATCCAATAGGCCCCTTATATTGGCTAAAGGACGCAGATCTTATAGGCTGAACAAAGTCTTTCTACGAAAGATAAAATAATGCACATATATTCCTTGCCAGGATAACAAGTACGAAGATAACCCAAATGCCCCAGTGATTTGATTCTTGAGCATTTGTGGATTTTTGTTTAATTACCTCTGAGATTACAGGGTCTTGTATATGATGATGCTTTGTAAATCTCAGGTTTTCATACAGTTGTGGGAACACAGCCTAAGTGGATACAAAGGAAATGGTTGAAAATTCCAACTCGCACTTTTATTGATTGCATCATTGTTGGTAAATTTGAACATTGATTCCCACTATAATGATAATAATGCCATTTATGATTAAGTATATAAAATTTTATGGCAGAGACTGGTGCTCAGAAAGCTGTTTATAATTTCACGAAAACCACAGACATCATCTATTTCCCATACTATGCTACTCATAGCTCAGAGTGAGATACCTTCAGATAGAGTGTCACAAAAATCTGTTCTATATCTTCTTAGAGAAAATTTTTTTAGAAATATATGTCTAACCTCGACACACAAATACATAAGTACACAATCACAGGACACATGTATAAGTTAAAAAATTCAATATAACCAAAGTTTTTCAATAAGAAGAAAATAGTAACTGAAGTGGGACTGCAACTCGGTGATAACATTCTTGGGTACACAAAGTCCTGGACATCTAGCCAGCCCTGGAAATATAATATATTTGACCGGGGGCTCTCAACCATAATGTTTTTTAAGGTTATTCAACAATTTTATTTTAGTTTTTATTATAAAATATTATTATATTATATTATATATTATATTATTATTATTTATTACTAATATGTTATAATATTATTATAAAATCTATTTTAATACCCTCCAGAGTTTTCCCTCCCTTCTCTCCCCCCATTCCCTCCCCTACCTCTGTTCTACCTCCACAGCCCCCAGGAATTCAGATACATTGCTTTTGAGAATACAGACATGCCTGCACTCAAACTTACAAACATACAAAAATATTTGTAAAACAGAAACTCTGATTATCTCAAAAATAATGCAAAGCAACAAGAAATTCTGACCAGGGGCTCACGTGCTGACTAAACGCGCTGTTGTTCCATTTCTACTTTGATGTTCACCTTTACCCGCGCCATTCAAAACAGCCAGACACTATAATGTGCTGCTTTCCATTTTTACTTGCAATTTGTATGTCAAGAAAACCGTAATAATTTGATTTTTTAACTGAAATAGATGGATATTTTAAGTGATTTATTTTCACAATAGATAGGTTTTAATGACTAAAGACAATAGCATTATAAAAATATTTAACTCCTGAAAAGTACTACTTATTTAATAAAGATAATTTTGAAATAGAAAGTCAAAGGAAGAAAGGAGAAATGTATAGGAAATGGAAAAGTTGTAAAAATCATAGTCGAAACTCTTGACATTGACTTAGTTCTCACAGTGGCTGCATAGTGGATATATTCATAATGAACGACAAAGTAGCTCTACATAAAAAAGACTCATTTCTTTTAAAATAATTCCTGTTCATTAAGTACTCACTCCATCTACCAGATTTCGCTCTTTGAATACAGATAAGGGACTTCCACTGCAATTGGTTGTATATGCGCTTTCATTATTTGCCTTAACTATACTAAAGGTATGACTGACTGCAACTTTGTAAATTAATAATATTAGTTTAAATTCTAATGATAAATTACTGATCAACTAAAATAGCATAAAATTACTTAGCACCGTTTCTATATTTTATGTGAAAATCTAGTGGTTCATATCACATTACTGTCAAAATAAATATTCAGTAACTCATTTAAATTGAGGAAGGGGCAGGAACTTGAGAGCAAACAGTATTAGTCTAAAATAAATGTCAAACTTATGCATTGCCCATAGTCAATCCCATTTGCTTGTCCCAACTCAGTATAGAGTCCAGTTTACCATGACACTAATAGCAACTGACTCAGCTTATGCAAAACAGGATTTGTTGTTTAAAACTTACCTTTGTGACACTAAAATACAACATTGGTTAAAGTTCGCTACTCAAACTCATACTACCTGTTTTTCCTTGTGTTCAACTTAAAAATTTTAATCATGGTCTAGCTTTCCCTTAGTAAAACAAGTAGGTTTAGGTGAGAAAAGATTCAAGGTTTTTGGTTTGTTTAATGTTTTTAATGTGAACATCGTAAGTGGTGCTTGAGAAGATTTTATTTTTAGAGCTCTCTCTCTCTCTCTCTCGTTCTTCCATCTAGTGTGTTTCTCTCAGCTTATTTTTAATCAAAAGAAAAGAGAAAACTGTTTATACTAGCCTCTACTATGCCCATAAAACTTTGTGACCACATAGCCTTTGCTGGTCACAGTTTGCTATTACTGCCCTGTTGGTCCTTTCATGTTTTCAGATGAAATCCTTTCTGGTTCTGCAGGGTAGAATGCCCACTCTCATTCATGAACCATTTTGTCATTATAGAGCCTGGTGCCAATCAAATCAGCTGGGCAGAGGTATAATCCTGATCCAAGTCTATCAGATTTTTCTTGAAAAGAGGATAATCAGATTCTAGGTTGTTTTGGTGGGTTTTTATGGGAAATTCCTTTTAACAAAAAGTGACAAAAATGATATTCATGCAGCAAAAGTAAGAACAGCAACTAAAGGTTTGAAAAGCCCACCAGGAGAGAAAATTCAACCCACTCATAATAAATCAACAGCTATATAATTTTCTGTGTTTAGTAGCGCAAAAGAAGATGATATGAATCCATTTTATTTTCAGATTCTTTTTAATCCTACCGATGAAAACTGTCCTGCTGTTCCTAACTGCATTTTCATTCTAATATAAAAATAGCTATCACAAAGACAGGCTACCACTGCCCCACCCTTTCCAAATATACACCATCACAAAATAGAAAAGAAGGACTAATTCCTAACTTGTTTCTTTTAGCCTGACATACTATCAAGGTATTAGTGATATCAATATTCCTGAACAGAAAAACCTCAAAGAGTAAAAGGGAGTCAGAGAAGCCCACCATTAACTGGATTTTATGCAAATGGTATTTTTGAAGCAGTACCATTCTCATAATAAGTACCAGAAGTCGAAATTTGTTTGACATGCTACTACCTGGTGGAACTTTAAATTCTCATATTTTAGAAGCATGATATAGATTGTTCATACTCTCAGGAAAATACAAGGAGACTTTTGACAGTCTAATCAAGCTGACTTGTAGCAATCTATCCAGAGGATAAAAATTAAAATAAAAGAGCTCAAAACAATGTTCTGATATCAAATATTCTGTTTGACATGTATAAATTGTCCCAAACAAGAACTTTAAGAAGAACTGAAATTGTGTCATTTATCCAAAATTCCATAACTGTCAAAGCATTATTCTACTTTGCAATTCATAATTCTTGAACTATGCTTAATTTTTAAATATTTACTTCAAAAAATTTATTCTCTTAATAAGAACACTTTATTTATTTGTTTGGAAAAGAATGATTCCTGCTGACAGCCTATAAAGATAATTATTTTGACACATACGATGTTCGTGGAAATTGCATCAAAGATGCTTTCACTTGACATATTAAATGCAATGCACATAAGTTCTCTAGTATGTGGATTTCTGCCTGACCTAAATTCACACAGCCATTCTGCTTAAGGTCATGTGCACACTCATATAGGAAGAATCAAGGCATGTATCTGCAGCATTGCACAGGTGCAGGAAGAATAAAAAGCTATCAGTGAAGAAGTGAAAGACTTATTTTAAAATGTTTGATTTTTACTTTTAATTGTGTGTATGTCTGTTTGTGTGCTTATGTTCACGTGTTTATGGGAAAACCAAGAGAGGCTAGGAGAGGATACAAGACCCTCTAAAGCGGGAGTTGCAGGTAGCTTTAAGCCACTCAAACTTGGTGCTGAGAACTGAACACAGATTTTCTGAAATAGCAGCAAGTGTTCTTCTCTGCTGAGCCGTCTCTCCAGTCTACCTTGTGATGGTTTATAGACTTCGTCGTAACACAAACCAGTACCTCCTAAGACATCTATTTACCTGGTAATGCTTAACTCAGCTAACTACTTACAGACAAAAGCTCATTTTTAAAACTGAAATGATTATAGCACTACATGTGACTACTTGAGATAGTAATTGTTAATATTCAGATCTGGCTCTGGAAATATGGTTCAGCACTGGCCTTCTAGAGGACCCAGGTTCAATTTCTAGGACCCACATGGCAGCTCTCCAGTTAGAGGGAATCTGACATCTCACATAGACAAATGTGCACATCAAAATAAAATAAATAAATAAAGTATTCAGATCTTACTTTATTTGTATATCTTATCTGGTAGCTGCAGCTGTTTTTCTAAATTGAAATAAAATGCTGATTATTAATTTTAGCAGTACACATCTGTCAAATACCTATTTCTGTTTGTCATTCTACTGAGGTTAAAACAGCTGATGGTTTTAATGTAAGTTTAAAGGTATGCTCACCAAAGGAATAAGCAATAATACTACACAATTATGGTGGTTTAACAATTCTTTAAGTTTCAAATCAACCCTTTCTTATAGTTGACCAGTTTTTATCACTTTCATTTCTTCTGATTGACAGGGGGCAATTGCACACTTAGAAATATGAGACAAAATTTAGTTAAGCTTTCTTTCTCAAAAAGTGTACATATTGGATTATGTTACTGATTGCCTGTGAGTATTAGATATCTTTCTCTCCCAGTGTGCCAGCAAAGCCCCACACATTCCTTCTTGCTACAAATCTGTAAATCTGGAAAGGAGAAAAGAACATGAATAGAAAATCTCTTCTTAGACTAAAAAAGCCTGGGGTGTTTTTAAGGAGAACTATAAGCTCCATTCTATTCATAGTAATTACAGGATCAGATCAGGTTAATGTGGAGACCCAGGTCAATAAAGTACTGTGGGTTCACAGCTTTAATCTCCTCCTTTTCCATGGTTTGTCGTGTTCACACGCTGCTGGACTCACCAGATCTTTGTAGGTAACGTGGATGTCATGAGAGTTGTCAGCATCATGGAAATTCATATGCCCTGTCAGTTACAACTTTCAGAAGATGAAGAAAAGAAATTTTCCCAGAATAATTTGACAATTTTTCCACTTTCAACTCAAATAATGAAGGTCAAATTTCATTTCTAGGTAATACCATTTGCAGTGGTCTTTCACAATCAAATCTGCTTCCTTATTAAATTTTTCATCTGCCCATCATTCACAGAAGATATTAGACATTCTTAATAAACATATAAATGAAACTAAAATAGATTAGAATCTAATCTCAGGCACCTCGAGATAATCTTTTCCTTTTTTCCCTATAATTTTCCCTAAAATTTCTGTGGAGAATAAAGAACTAAAACTTTTAAACTTGTACCCTATGCTGGAGAAGTTCAGTTTCAACTTGTTTCTATTTGTGTGATTTGTTTCCTGGAAGTGTTTTTTCAGTCTCCATTTCTCCCTTGCCAATGTGAAATTTTCTTCTGATGATCGATTGAATGTACTATATAATATAGTATCTAAACTAAGATAGTTGGAGTTACTATTAGTGATATTTTAATTTTTAAGGATGGCAGAAGGTTAGTATCAAGGACATTTTATTTATTCTTAAAAATATTAGAGGGCATTATCGAAAATAAACATTCTTCAATCACTTGTTTCATTGCACAGACAGCTATGTGGTTCCTATTAAAGACTAGAAAACTATTTTTTCATCCCCACTACTTTAACAGCTAGCTTTTATAAATACCTTGGGTTTAGCATGGTATTTCTTATTGTACCAGTATTAAAACAGATAAACTGCTTATCTCCTCAGTGCCAAGTGAAGTACCTTAAATTAAGGAAATGTGTCCTACATTCTTCATTAAAGTTATTGCAGACTTGCTCATTTGAATCATAAGTATTATAACTTCGACAAGTAATTATTTATATGAACTTCACATTTTTGTCTACTATTTACCTTACACACTGAAAAGAACATAAATTGGAAACAAGCTCACTTTTTCTATTAAAATTAAATTTAAGAAAGATTTCACCAGAACTGACCATTTGATATCAGAAGGAAACATGACAAAGTTTAGGTCATTCGAAGAAATTTTCTCAAAATGTGTCAAATAAATAAAGCTACCAAATATGTTAGTACTTGAGAGATGTGAGCACTGGTGAACGCCAGCGTGCAATATGGCAAAAACGAATCAATCAGTCCGACTTAGTTCAGCCTCTGCAACTGGCCATCTGGTACAGAATCAACCAAATGTATCCCTGCATATTCATCTTCATTTTCACAAATACTCAAGAGAATGCCATTGTAGGGCAAAATAAAATTAAATCACCATAATTTTTAAGAATCTTTCCTTTCGGACCCTCTTGGGAATATTATGTTTATATGGAATAGTTATTGCAAGAATTGTTGGATAATTCTTATTTAAACATATTCTTTCTTGTGTAGAGGTTAGAAATAAAATATTTAATTTTTCACAGGACATCATTTCAGATGATGGCAACTTCCATGAACAGGTCAGTGTAACTTTAATGACAGCTGCAGTAGGTCAAGAGGCCTGGGCCACTGTCATGCAACTTTATAGTTTTATGTTTGCCCCAACATGAAGTTTGCCTACAAACAATAATTAGTTATTGTTCAATATAATCAAAATAATACTATTTGGTGTTTCAGTTCCTACTTACATGAAAGCAGAAACTAAGAATTAATTTGATCAGATGAAAGTTTAAATCATAATCACACTACTACAAAAAATAAGCCAGCCAGAAAGGGAGGCTGGAAATTATTAGATAGTTTTTGAAATAATTCTGAAATTTAATTCCACGTTCATTTTTCAGGGGGATGCTAAAGAAGGATGTGTCCTTGGAAAGTGTTCAATTAGAAGAGTAGCCCTATACCCTATTTAGGACCAACACTAAAAAATATTGGTAATGTGGTAATTTCATTCATTTATTTCTGTCCTTGAATTGCCCCCTTTTAATTTATGGTTTGACACTTTAGATAAAAATTTATTAAAACATAGTAAAATGGCATAATCATCCAAAACTTTGTTTTCCCAATTATGTTTGTAACAGACCTATATAAAACACTTAATTAAAAGAATAGTTAATGTTCACTATGCTTTTGCTCATTTAAAAAATCTTTTCTGGAATGTTCTAAGATGATGTGTGATCCCAAACTTAGATTTCTTGGTTAGAGAGGTGGCTTAGTGGTTAAGATTGTGAACTGCTTTGCAGAGGACATGAATTTGGTTCCTGTTACTAGGATCAGGAAATCTGACACTTTTTCTGACATTCACAGGAGCCTACACTGATGTGAACATCACACTCACAGACACATACACACACACACGTGTGCACACAAACTAAACACAAATCTAAAACAGTTTTTAAAAGTAGTATTTCTAATTTGTATGTTTCTCTTCATAAAATAAAATTACAAATAATAATTCATTCTAATGTATTGTTACAAGATATTTTTTTGAGAATTATAGAGTGATCTATATCAACCAATCAATCAGGAAATTAATCATAACACAATATTTTTTCTTTACCCACAGGCCTATCTTGTAGTAAAGGTTCATGGCACCTCTGCTAATGTTTTCCAAACAATTTAAGTTAGGAGTCACTGAATGGTTTAGGATCTTTCCTATAGACCTTAATTTGCTTCTCTCTCTCTCTCTCTCTCTCTCTCTCTCTCTGTGTGTGTGTGTGTGTGTGTGCATATGCATGCACATGCACGTCCTTCCACTGATGTTACTGCTTTTTTGTAAACTGACTCCGGTTTGAAAGTAATATTTTTCTCAGGCAGAGTGCATTATCAGGTTGAATGAACAACAGCTAGGATGTGCTGTCAGCACAAAGAATCATAGTCTCATCATCCTGAATCTACTGCAGTGGAGAAAAAGCAGAGTCAGGGCTCCTGTGGCTCAGCTTTCGGTTGCATCATCGATTTTGAAGTGATGCCAAGAGCATGCAAACAAAATAAAAAAGAAGTTTCCTATAAAATATGTATTCATCTGGCATGCCTGTTTGCATCAAGTCTTCTTAAGACTTGAAACTTTAGATTCTTAAAACTCTGTTTTAACCGCTATCCTGAGTGAGGTAACCCAAACCCAGAAAGATGATTATGGTATGTACTCACTCATTAGTGGACCCTAGCTATAAAATAAAGGTCACCAAGCACTTAGCTCGCAAGCCCAGAGAAGCTGAATACCTAGGTGAACCCAAGGAAAGCATACACAGAACCTCCTGGAAATTGGAAGCAAACAGGATCATCAAGCA
>PVIU01029299.1:0-17747 GCA_004026605.1 Ondatra zibethicus
CTGAATATGACTGACAATGGGGACTGACTGAGAAGCCAATGATAATGGCACTGGGATTTGATTCTACTGCATGTACTAGCTTTTTGGGATCCTAGTCAGTTTGGATTCACACCTTCCTAGGCCTGGATGGAGGCGAGAGGGCCTTGGGCTTCCCACAGGGCAGGGTAACCTGCCCTCTCTTAGGACTGGAGGGGAAAAGAGGAGGGGGAGTGGGGAAGTGGGAGGGAAATGGGAGGAGCGGAGGAGGTGGAAATTTTGAATGGTACTATTTATAATGCAATAATAAAAAATTAAATGTGGAGAAAAAAAGATTTTATTTATTATGTATACAATATTCTGCCTGCATGTATACCTGCAGGACAAAAGAGGGCACCAGATCTCATAGATGGTTGTGAGCCACCATGTGGTTGCTGGGACTTGAACTCAAGACCTCTGGAAGAGCAGTCATTGCTCTTAACCTCTGAGCCATCTCTCCAGCCCATTATTGTTTATGCTGGTTATAATTCTAATTATACTTGATATCTGTTCCTAGTGTATATAGTTTTGTATTGGGTTTGGAACTCTCTTATTTAAACAAAAGGGGGAAGTGCTGTGGGAGCACATTCTGCTCCTTTAGTCAATAGCCTTTAAGATACCAGCACACTTGGGCATGGTCTCATATACTGTAAAACAGCTGTAAATGTGCACCCACTGGCTTGCTTCCAGCTCCAGCTTCCGGCTTCAGCTTCCGGCTGCTACACCCCATTCCCGTTAGTGCAGAGGACTGTTATCTAGGACAGTGATCTGTAAGTTTTCCCCTTAAATAAGTAACCCTTTTATTATTCATTACTCTGAACTGGTATGTGATTATTCTGTGACTTACACCATCAAATACAAAGTATAGGAAATGGGTTGAGGCTCTGAAGACTCATATCACACCCTTGATGAGGAATCTCATCCAGAAAGCCTTTGCCTACTAAAGGTTTCACAAGTAATTGAAAGAATATCACTAAGAAGAGGTTACAAATTCAAATATATCATCCTATGTGGAAGGTTTCTCATTGAATTGAGTACTTATGACCCAAGTCTCTATAGGCTCATGGTAATCTATGAAGAAAATGTACTTACTCACTTCAGTGATTCTCATAATCTGCAACAGCCCTTATCCTGCTAAAATGGCCAAAGTCTCTTCTGACACTCAAGACAACTCTTAACAAGAGACATCTTGTAAATCAGAATACAAGTTAAATATTTCCAAGAAACGATGGCATAGAATACCACTCACATTCCAAAAGAGAAATAGAGATACATTGAAGAGAAGATTGGACCAAGGCAAAACTGAAGCACAGCAGGACAATCAACAAACCCAATATCTCTCTCTGTCTCAGATGTATGGGGCATCAGCTTCAAAGGTCTTAGATGGCCCTAGACCTGCAATTTCTCATACATCTCTCTCTGATTATTTACACTCCCTATATGCAGCTACGTTTCCATGGAAGATGTCTCATACCTTAGGTGTCTCAACAACTTGTGGTCTCAAAATGCTACCCACGCTGTTGTAGAATATTATTTAAAGATGTGTTATATTAGGTTTTGCAGTGGAACATTTGTTTTAATGATGCAAAAATGAGTTGCATTGTTTTATGTTGGATTTATTTAACTCTATGAATCTGTGATATTCCACCTGTCCAAAATATCCGCTTGGTCTAATAATGAGCTGAATAGCTAATAGCTTGGCAGGAAAGATTGATAGGCAGGGCTGGCAGGGAAAGAAAAGAAATGGAAGGAGAAATTAGGGTGGGAAGGAAGGAAGAGCAAGAAAATGAATGGACACCCAGCTACAAAGTAAGCCATGGAGTAAGAAGTAATGAAAGGTATATAGAATAGAAAAAGATAAAAGCCCAGAGTCAAAAGGTAAATGGGATAATTTAGTTAAGAAATGTTGGCAAGAAACAGCTAAGCTAAGGCCAGGCATTCATAAGAAAGAATAAGTCTCCATGTATATGAATTATTTGAGAGCTAGGAGGCAGTAAAATTATGAATAGGACACAGGTTGTTTAAATCAACAAGCCACTTCTTTTCTCTCAGTATGCATAGAAGCTACCAGGTAACCAACCAACCTACAAAAACAGTCTGGGAGGAGATGATAGCTCTTGATCAAATAGCACATACATCAGAGGCTGCAGTTTCTATGGGTCTAGGTCTGGAGTTAGACTTACTGCTATAAGCGAAGAACAGACCTGGGCCTCTAAATTATCAGTTCCAGGCTATACTGTTATCAGCCATTCTGATCTTAGGGTAAAACCAGAGGAACGGTTGTGGCAGGTAGTAATTCTATGTCCTTGGAGATCTGTGAATATCTTAAATGGGATGCTCTTTGCCTGGACCCTAAACACCGACCAAAGGCCTGCTGATAAAGATAACTGCAGGAAGGCAGATCTCTGCATTTACTTAAGAGAGAAACAAGGCTTGGCAGTGGGAAACTATTCTGAACTACGGAATTCCCAAATATGTAACAAACAGAAGGGAAGCCAGTTACAGCGAAAAATCTATAGCATGGGACAATCACTTACTTACAAATCAATAATGGTAAAACACCTTGCTTTTTGGTTTAGCCTTTATCAGATCTCTTGGTTCTGATAAGTCATTTGTGAAAAGATGACTGAGCAATTATTGTATAATGTTGCTAATTCTAGCAAACTTGCAAGCTACCTCCCACTGGTACTCCTAATTGCTAAGGCTTTTGAGCATCCTACATTATCTAAGGTAACCCAGCTGGGAGTCAGGACAGTAGCAGCTCCCCTACTGGGTTATCATAGATCAAATTACACAGAGAGCAGAGGCATTCCAGACTCTGTCCTTACATCCTAGGGGCAGAGAGAACCCTAATGTGGGAAATATTTATTTTAGTAGAAATTCTTCCAGTCTCCCACAGCACTTGCTGTTCCTCTTCCAAGGCATATAGCCCTTTTTGTACAAATTCCAATACACATTGATTGTACAGGGCAGCCAAAGTGCTTCAAATCTGGGAAGTCCTGCAGTCAAACACAGGTCACATACAAACTGTAACTGTTGTTATTGTGCAACTGTTAGTCAAGAAAAACAGCACATGAATTCTAAAATAAAGATCGGTCAATGGTAGACCTTATAGGCAGGAAAATGAATGTGGGCATGATGTAGTCATAATCACAAAGAATTATTTTAAAAAGTTGAAACAGAATTCATGCCCATGTGTTCTAGAGACTAGGGATTTGTATGAGAGTAAACCAAGGATTACTCACATCTTTCCCTCCCCTTGTGGCTATACATCTTAAGCAAGGAAAATAAAAGTCCTTTTAGGCAAGGCCCCATTTTACTCAGATCTTCTATATTGGTTGAACTAGTTCAACTACAGTTATTTGATTTCATGATATCCAGCACCCTTCATGATAAAGGTCTTGCAGAAAGCAGAGACACAAGGAACAAATCTAAACAGAATAAACGCAATATACAACAAGCCAACAGCCAACACCAAACTAAATGGAGAGAAACTCAAAGAAATTCCACTAAAATCAGGAACAAAACAAGGCTGTCCACTCTCTCCCCATCTATTTAATGTAGTACTTGAAGTTCTAGCTTGAGCAATAAGACAACAAAAGGAGATCAAGGGGATACAAATTGGAAAGGAAGAAGTCAGATTTTCACTATTTGAAGATGATATGATAGTTTAAATAAGTGGCCCCAAAAATTCTGACAGGGACCTTCTACAGACAATAAATACCTTCAGTAATATGGAAGGATACAAGATTAACTTAAAAAAATCAATAGCCCTCAGCTATACAGATGATAAACAGGTTGAGAAAGTAATCAGAGAATCATCACCCTTCACAATAGCCACAAATAACATAAGATATCTTGGGGGTAACTCTAACCAAACAAGTGAAAGACCTGTATGTCAAGGAATTTAAATTTTTAAAGAAAGAAATTGAAGAAAATATCAGAAAATGGAAAGATCTCCCATGCTCTTGGATAGGTAGGATCAACATAGTAAAAATGGCAATCTTAACAAAAGTAATCTATAGACTGAATGCAACTCCCATCAAAATCCCAGTAAAATGCTTCACAGGCCTTGAAAGAACAATACTCAACTTCATATGGAAAAAGAAAAATCCCAGAATAGCCAAAACAATCCTGTACAAGAAAGGTACTTCTGGCATCATCACCATCCCTGACTTTAAGCTCTTCTATAATGCTATAGTAATGAAAACAGTTTGATATTGGCACAAAAACAGACAGGTGAACCAAAGGAATTAAATCAAAGACCCTGATATTAATCCACACACGTATGAACATCTGATTTTACAGAGAAGCTAAAATTATATAATGGTAAAAAGAATATCTTGAACAAATGGTGCTGGCATAACTGGATGTCAACATGCAGAAAAATGCAAATAGCTTCATATCTATCCCCATGCATGAAACTCAAGTTCAAATGGATCAAAGACCTCAACATAAATCCAACCACACTGAACCTCACAGAAGAGAAAGTGAGAAGTACACTTGAACGCATTGGCACAGGAGACCACTTCCTAAATATAACACCGTAGCACAGATACTGAGAGAAACAATTAATAAATGGGACCTCATGAAACTGAGAAGCTTCTGTAAAGCAAAGGACACAGTCAACAAGACAAAACAGCAGCCTACAGAATGGCAAAAAATCTTCACTAACTCCACTTCAGACAGAGGGCTGATCTCCAAAATATACAAAGAACTCAAGAAACTAGATACTAAAATACCAACTAATCCAATTCAAAAATGGGGTACAGATCTAAACAGAGAATTCTCAACAGAGGAATCTTTAATGGCTAAAAGGCAGTTAAGGAGCTCCTCAACATCCTTAGCCATCGGGGAAATGCAAATCAAAATGACTCTGAGATATTACCTTGTGCCAGTGAAAATGGCTAAGATCAAAAACACTAATGACATTTTACGCTGGCAAGTATGCAGAGTAAGAGTAACACTCCTACATTGCTGGTGGAAGTGCTAACTTGTACAGCCACTTTGGAAATCAGTATGGCGGCTTCTCAAAAAATTGGGAATCAATCTAAACCAAGACCCAGTAATAACACTGTTGGGCATATACCCCAAGGACGCAGATTCATACCACATGGAGATTTGCTCAACTATGTTCCTAGCAGCATATCTGTAATAGTCAAAACCTGGAAACAACCTAGATGCTCCTCAACAGAGGAATGGATAAAGAAAATGTGGTGCATTTACACAATGGAATATTATTCAGCTGCTAAAAACAATGACATCTTGAAATTTCCAGGCAAATGGATGGAACTAGGAAAAACCATCCTGAGTGAGGTAACAGACACAGAAAGACAAACATGGTATGTACTCATTCATAAATATGAATATTAGACATAAAACAAAGGATAACCAGAGGACAAGAAACAAGGAGAACCCCCGGGAAGGGGAAGTAGGTAAGATATCTTTAGTAAATAGGCAGCGTGGGGGAGGGGGAGGTTGGTAGAGGAGTAGGAAGAGGAGAAGGGGAGCAGAGGAGAACATGAGGGATTGAGAAGATCAAGTTGGGTAAAGGACAGAAACAAAGATCTATGAAAGAGATACCTTGAAAGAGGAAGACATGATGGGGTTAGCAAAAAACCAGGCACTAAGGAAACTCCCAGGAAACCACAGGATGACCCCCCACTAAGAATCTAAACATGAGTGGAGGGGGTACCTAAACTGCCCTTCCCCTATTAACAGATTAATGACTACCTTAATTGTCATCATCCAATTACTGGTGGAAGCAGATGCAGAGATCCATAGCTAAGCACAGGACCAAACTCCCGAGTCCAGTCATACAGGGGGAGGAGCAACAGTATGAGAAAAGGGGTCAAAACCATAATGGGGAAAGTCACAGAAACAGCTGACTAGCTAGTGGGAGCTCACTGATGACCCCAGACTGACAGCTGAGGAAACAGCATAAGACGAAACTAGGCCCTCTAAATGAGGGTGACAGTTGTGTGGCATGGGCAGTTGGTCGAACCACTAGCTATGAACCAGTATTTATCCCTAGTGCATGAATCAGCTCTTTGGAGCCCATTCCCTAAGGAGGAATACCTTGCTCAGTTTAGATACAGGGAGGAGGGCCTTAATCCTGCCTCATGTGATGTGACAGACTTTGTTGAATTACTATGGGAGGCCTCACCTTCTCTGAGGACTGGATTGAGGGTGGTGTGAGGAGAAGGTGGGAGTAATGGGAGGACAGGAAGGAGAAGGAATTGGAATTGGTATGTAAAATACGATTAGTTTTAAAATAAAAGGAAAAAAAAGGATGGAAAGAAATGCCTCTGGCATGTGCATCTTGTACCACAAAATTTCAGCTGGAAACCAAGGAAAAGGCACTGTGAAAATAGGCTTTGGAGCCTATGATACCTGTCAATTATGATTTTTCATCTAAGATGCATCAATGCTACAATTCTTATAAAAACAAAGGACAGAGAAAAATAAATACAGAAAACATCAATGAAATATTACCTATCATCACTGTGGTCATTGCTCTTAGTTGAAAGGTTCTGTTGAGCTGTTTTCAGCTCAGAACAAGGCTGCTCTTGCCTCTTTGCAGGCTGGCTCAGAAGGCCAAAGCTATTCATCAATCTGACTACAGGGAAAGGCCCGTTCAAGCCCCCTCTCCACTATTTCTTGGGGTCTTAGCTGGGGTCATCCTTGTGGATTCCTGGGAATTTCTCTAGTGTCAGGTTTCTTGCTAGTCCCATAATGGCTCCCTCAATCAAAATATCTCTTTCCTTGTTCTCATCTCTGTCCTTCCTCCACCTCAACTATTCCATTCCCTCAAGTTCTTTTCTCCTCTCCCTTTCTCCCCTCCTCTTTCCCTTCCATCCTCATTCTCCCCCCAATCCCATGCTCTCAATTTTGTCAGGCGATCTTGTCTATATCCCCTTTCCAGGTGAATCTATGTATGTTTTTTCTTAGGATTAACCTTGTGGGGTAGGGTGGGGAGATAGATGGAGGGAATGGAGAGGGAACTGGGATCAGTAGTAAAATGCAAAAAAGATAGTTTGTTTTCTTTTTGAAAAAAATAAAATCAAATAAATTAAACTAAAGAAGAGGAGGAGGAGAAGAAGGCCAAAGCTCCTTCCATGCAAGACAAGAAGGAGTTCATTTTAACTATCCCTGGCCTGTCTCAGGCCTGTGATATCACTGTAGAGAATTTCCTTCTTCTCTTTTTACTTTTTAAAACTAGCTTTTAATTTTAGTTATGTGGGTGTTTTCCCTGCATGTGTCTGTGCACAGCACCTACAGAGAGGCCAGAAGAAGGCAGGAGATGCCTGGGACTGGAGTTACAGCAAATGGTACCAAAAGAACCTCAGTCTGGCTCATGGTTTATTCCAGTACAAACCACCCTGACAGCTCAGCCAAACTGCTCTTCCTGGTCTGGGGACAGTGGCTTCCACACTCACCATGGCATCGCTTGTGGTCTTCCTGACAACTCCCTACAGCAGAACAAGAGGAGAATCCTGGAAAGAACCTGAAAGCAACCTCCTACGGGTGCTCCTCATTGCTAAGCTTTCCAGAGTCCCTACCTTGCTAGAGCCACCTAGGACCACGCAGCTGGCTTCAGTGATATTCAGGTAACATTAGCAGTTACCCTACTGGATAAGCAGAGATCAAAAGACTCAGAGAGCAAAATCCCTCCCAGGTTTGTCCTTCCACACTATGGTTGGAAATTACCTAATCTGGGAATTTTGTTGTTTCATAAAATCTACCATTCTCCCAGATCATTTCCTGTTCCTCTTCCAAGGTCCTATGCATGCACATTCCAACCCTTTACTTCAGAGTTGTGTCAACCAGAAATGCACAGGTCTGTAGAGTTCGCTTATTAGAAACTGAATACTTAGTACTTCAAGCTAAAGTGTATGACTTTGTCCCATGTAAATGTTTGCCACGGAGTGCTGTAAGCTAACATATGGAGTTACAGCCAAAGGCCTGTGTCTCAAAACTCTCAGCAGACTTAGCTGTATCAATCAGCCTTGTACAGATCTGAATAGGAGAGTTCGCTTATTAGAAACTGAATACTTACTAGTTCAAGCTAACCTCCCTAAAATGTACACTCACCAATTCGGTCTTCAGTCACATGGAAAGAATTAATACATCAGGGAAATTACAGAGAAAGTCACTCTCTATGCCCCAGCAGTCCTTCATTGTAATGGAGACCCCTGCAGCCCATTGCCTTCAACTTCAGTCTGGGATCTAGCTGCTCTCTAGTCTGCTTCCCCCTACAGTGTAGACAGTACACTGTTCCTCCTCCTCTTCTAGTCTGAAGGGAGAAGCCATGCTCCACATACAAACCCTTTCCCTGTTCTGCAACAGACAGTCCACTATGTGACTCAAACTGGCAATCTTAGTACTCTTGTGCTGCAGATGTGTAATGCCAGCTTTCCTGTGGTTAGTCAGGAGCATACCAAGGGCAATGCCCTGTGGGGCTACAGACAGGGTCCAAGTCCACCTCAAGCAAAATAGGAGACCTTGACTCAAAACAGGTTTTCAAAAAGACTGGAGATGCCGCTGTTCTAGAATTACTGTACCTTTACATCACACCAATACTTTGTTAGTTGTGACCTTGTAATGGTCCCTTGAGCAGCATTTAAAGGTTGTTTTTTTAATGGAGGGATGGGCCTTTCTGCTGGCTGTAAATCAGGCTGGTCTCCTTTGTTATGAGAATGTAGCTGGTTAATTCTGGTTAACACACATTTACATCTTATGCTAATCTCTAACAGGTGTGGTTAGCAACTACTTATCTTTGGGGTATTTGGGATGCAGCCCTCCCTTACCTTAATTCTACTTTGTGACTTAATGTCTCCTAAGAACTGGTAAGTCCTCATGCCATCAGTTCTATTACCATCAATTCTACTCTTCCACATCAAAGTTTAGCAGTGGAGTGCTACTCTAACAGGAGATACTGTTTACAAGCTCCACAGAACTAACTCCAGGTGGATCCTAAACCTAAATGTTCAAAGTGAAGAGCTTCTGGAAGATACTAGAGGGACGAGTGCACTCTGAGTTTGATACATACAACAACACAAGCACTAAGGGCGCAGGCATTTCTCAGTGTTGTCAGCAACGCTAGTTCAAAGCACAGTCCCACTCCCAATGCTCTGCACAGATGTAGCCAGCAGAGTGAAGTTACTCAGGTTGCCAGACAGGTACAGCGAATTGCAAAGATCACCCAGAACCACCCAGGACCACGCAGGACTATGCAGAACCGCACTGGAAAATGCAGGACCAGAAGGACCATGCTGGACCAGGTAGGACCAGGCACGACCAGGCAGGAGCATGCCAAACTCGAGTCTGGCCACTGGCTCCCACCCTGCCAAGGGAGGACCCACAACACTGGCTCCCAGGGCTCAATTGACTGCTCCTCCTACTCTGGATAGCAGCCCCAAGCTCACCATGTCGTGCTTTTACAGCTCGCCCATGCTCTCTGCTCAGCTCCCTACAGCAAAACTCCCCGCACAGCATGCAAAACCATTGGTGCCAGCTTCTCTTCAAAACCAAGCCTGAAGCTGGCTGCCGGAAGGACCCTGCCCAACTCTGACTGGCAGATCGCTGGGAGGGTATGATTGGCTACTTAAGCCTGAGTGACAGGAGCCCCTCCTACAGGGTTACACTGTTCTTAAAGACACAGTATGATGGTTCCTGAAGCTCCCTTCCACCCCAGAAAAAGACCTTTTCTAAATCAGCAGAAATATGCATTTCATTAGCACTTGCCCCTGGCTCCTATAGCAGATACTGCTATCTTCCTGCCTCTATAGACATTTTCCCTTCTTTGTATTGGAAACAATGTGCCTAGCTAGCTTGTACAGCCCACTATACTATGTGAGGTGGAGTGATTCCCTGTCACACAGGTGGAAGTTTGCCCAGAATATTGAACAACTAAAGAGAGATTTCAGGATACTAAAGGAGGTGTTTGTTATGTGGCTACACACTGAGCTTAGGTGAACTGAAGGTACTTTTTACATGGTTAAGCAGGCTCTGTAATCAAATCCATTTCTGAACATGATCGCAAAGTTACAGCAAAGAAATTTAGGCACATGACTTCAAAGTCATGCACAAATATATAAAGTATAAAAATGATGCAAAGAAATGCTTCTGGCATGTTCATCTTGTACCACAAGGTCTTAGCAACCAGGTAAATGACACAGAGAAAGTAGATTGCTTTGGAGGCTATGCAACCTGTCAATCTTGATGTTCCATCTAATCAAGATGTACCAATGCCACAGTTCTCACAGATACAAAAGGTAGAGAACACAAATACGGAAAACATCAAGGAAAAGTGACTTATCAGCACTGAATCCTATGCTCTTAGATGGACAGTTATGATGAGTTCTCTGAACCTCAGAATAAAACTGCTTTGGCCTCTGAGCAGGCTGGCTCAGTGGAAGGCCACAGCTGCTTCCATGCAAGACCAGAAGGAGTTCATTTTAACTAGCCCTGGCTGCTGTGTGTCTTAGGGCTGTGGCATCACTGTAGAGAATTCCATTCTTTCCTTTTTCTAACCTTTTAAAACTAGTTTTAGTTATTTAGTGTTTTGCCTGCATGTGTTTGTGCACAGTACTGACAGATCTAAAAAAAGGCAGGAGATGCCTGGGACTGGAGTTACAGCAAATGGTTAGCTAGCCTGTGGGTCCTGGAAATGGAACCTGGGTCCTCTGTAACAACCCCTAGTGCTATTATTTGCTGAGCCATCTCTCTAGTCCCTCCTTTTATTTAAAATTTATTTCCATAAATTGTTAATTTGAAATATTATATCACCTTCTCCTTTTATCTCTTCATTCCCTTCCTTCCCAAATTCTTCCTTGTTAAGTATGAGTGAATATATGCTAAAATATATTCATGAAATACATGAATACAACCTGCTCTGTCCATTTCTGATGACTGTACATATATGGATAATTAGCTAACCATGTTGTATTGGATGAACTATTAGGGAACTCATTCCTGACTGAGACTTAATCTCTCTAATGGAGGAGAATTCCACTTTTCAATCAGCATCATGTGTGTGACCCTGACCATACTATCTCAGACAGGAAACATAGTCAAGAATAGAAAACATAGGGTAGAAAATTCTCTACCAGTTAAGAACACTACAGATTCTTTCTGAGCATCAATTTTCCATCCCTAGTGTATTAAGAAGGTCACTACTATCTGTATCTCAGTGTCAAGTGTTCTGACACCATCTCCTGGCCTCCCTGGCCACAAAAAGAAGACGAGACTTAGACCATTAAATTTATTTTACAAACTATGTGTGGTAGTACAGTCTTTTAGTACCAGCAATCTGGACACCGAGGCAGGAAGACCACTGTGAGTTTTAAAGCCTGTGCTACATAGTTCACACACACACATACACACACACACGAAAAGAACAAAACTTAGTAATGTACAAGAATAGGAGCATTGGAGAATTGGGGCACTACAATTTTAAAGTCATTTCAAGTGTCTGCCACTAGTTACCATAGAATCATTTTTAAAAATAAATATGTTCAAGCATGCAAGCATATGCCATTAATCCCAGCCACTGGGAGAAACTGAACATTTGAGGGTAGACCACAACCTAACCATGTGATCTGAACTGCCCATCTTGAGCTTGGCATTGTTGACCCCACCAAGTCATAAAGTAGGACATGCACAGCAGTAATCTATCAAATGGAAGAGTATATGCAGATCAGGTCCAAGCAGGTCTTGAAGGCCCCAGGAAGCTACTTGAAGAAGTTGTTCAAATGCCTATGGTTTTTACTCTTGTTACAATGCCTTATGCTGCAAAGCATGGACCTATACCCTCATTAGGTCTTCCCTATAATTGGTTAACTGAGGAAGAGAAGACAAGTGCATGGCTTACTGATAGTTCTCTACATCATGCAAGCAAAACCCAGAAGTGAACAGCTGCAGCATTCCAACCTCATTCTGGGATAAGCCTGAAAGATACTGGTGAAGGGAAATCTTTACAGTGGGAAGAAGTATGGGCAGTACACATGGTCATATAGTTTGTTTGGATGAAAAATGGACAAATGTGCAATTACTCAGTAATATATGGACTGTAGCCCATGAACTGACTGGATGGTCAGGAACTTGAAAAGAGCATGCTTGGAAAATTGGTGAGAAAGACATTTGGGAAAAAAGTATTTGGATAGATCTCACCAAATGGGCAAAGGCTGTGAAGATACTTGTATCCCATATAAATGCTCACCAAAAGGTGACTTCAGCTGAGGAGTTCAATAATCAAATAGATAGCATGACTTTCTGTAGGTGGTCAGCCTCTTTTCCAAGCCATCACATCATGGTCAAAGTGGCAGAGATGGGATCTATGCATGGGCTCAACAACGTGAACTTCCACTAAACATGGCTGACCATACTTTGCTGCTGAGTGCAAGTTCAGCGAATACCAGAGCCCAACACTGAACCCCAGATACAGCATCATTCCATGGGGTGGCCAAGCAGCAAACTAGCAGCAGGTTGACTACATTGGATAATTCCCCCCCATGGAAAGGACAAACCTTTGTCCTTACTAGAGTAGATACTTATTCTGATTATAGATTCATCTTTGCTATATGTAATGTTTCTGCCAAAACCACCATCAAAGGATTTACAGAATGTCTTATCTACTAAAATGGCATTCCACACAGTATTGCTTCTAATCAGGGAACTAAATTTATAGCTAGAGAAGCATGACAATGGATCCACAATCATGGAATCCATTGGTGTTTCCATATTCCCCAGCATCCTAAAAAGATGGCCTTGATAGAAATATGGAATGGACTTTGGTCTTCTGAAGACACAATTGCAGCATCAATTAGGTGGCAGCATGTTGAGAGCGGGGGCAAGGCTCTCCAGAAGGCGGTATATGCTCTGAATCAGCATCCAATATATGGTATGGTTTCTCCTATAGCCTGACTCCATGAATCAAGGAATCAAAGGGTGTAAAAAGGAATAGTTCCACTTACTATCATCCCTAGTAACCACCTAAGAAAGTTTTTGGTTCCTGTTTCTACAACTCTAAGTTCTGCTGGCTTAAAAGTTTTGGTTCCAGAGTGGGCAGTGTTCTTGCCAGGAGCCATAGCAAGCATTATATTGAATTGGAAACTCAGACTCCCCTCTGAGTTTTGGTTATTTTGGGCTTCAAATACCCATAAGCAAACAGACTAATAAAGGGATAATACCATTAGGAGTTTTGATATATCTAGATTACCATGGGGAAATTGGATTGCCTCTCCACAATGGAGGCAAGAAGGATTATGTCTGGAATGCAGGAGATCCTTCATGGTGTCTCTTGATGCTACTAGGCCCTCTGATTAATATTAGTGGGAAACTATAACAATCTAATCCAGGAAGGATGATAAAGGACACAGACCCATCAGGAATGAAGATGTGGGTCACCTCTCCATGAAAAGACCTAAGACCTGCTGAAGTACTTGCAGAGGATGTAAGAAATACAGAATGTGTAGTAGAGGATGGTAGTTCTAAATACCATCTAAGACCACATGACCAGTTGCAGAAATGAGGATAATAACTGACATTAGTGCTTCTGTTATATTTTGTTAATAATGTATGTGTACAGATATTCATATGTTTTTTCAATTTCCTTATCATATGTTTTAACATCAATTAAGAGGATATCATTGGTTATCAGATGTAAGTTTGGGATACCAGAAAAATGTCCCTCAAGATACTTTGCCACTATTCTAAATACATAATATATTTGCAATTGAATATATTCAATAAGTATGGATACTTATGTTTAGTCATAATTATGACCTGGTTATTGTTTTTCATTTGCAAATTAATCAAAACATAAGGTGATGTGATTGTGTGTAAAGTACACAAGGGGTGGGTTGTAATGACTATGTTGGTTATCAACCTGACTATATCTGGAATAAACTATAATTTAGAAATGGAGGGTACAGTCTTGATGTGGACCTTGAGGCAAGAGGACAGCGTGGCTTTGATCCAGATACTGGGCCTGAATGACACCTGCCTTAATTCCAGAGCTTGAGGCTGGGAGGTACACTTTTAATCTGGATCACACATTCTGCTGCAAGAAGGAAGGTTGTGTACTAAGTAGATATTGTCTGCTTTCCATCATCTTGTCAGCACATCCATTCCTTCACTGGCCCTGAAACCTACTTCTTATACAAAGCACAAGCTGAGACACCCAGCCTTACTGTGAGACCCTGTAAAGATTTGTCACTTGTATTTGTTTAATAAAACATTGATTGGCCAGTATCCAAGCAGGAAGTATAGGCAGGGCGATCAGAACAGGAGAATTCTGGGAAGAGGAAAGGTTCAATCTTCAGCTGTTACCCAGACACAGAGGAAGCAAGATGAGAATGCCTCACTGATAAAAGTTACCAAGTCATGTAGCTAACACAGACAAGAATTATGAGTTAATTTAAGATGTAAGAGTTAACTAAAAATATGCCTAAGCTATTGGCCAAACAGTATTGTCATTAATATAGTTTTTGTGTCATTATTCAGGTCTGGGCAGCCAGAAAATGAACAAGCAGTCTCTGCCTACACAGCCTTGTGGGACTGAGAAACTCTAGATGCTTGGACTTTTCATTCACTGCTAGCCATTGTTGAACTGCAGTGTGTAAGGAATGCTAATAAATCTCCATATACACACACTCATAGATAGATAGATAGATAGATAGATAGATAGATAGATAGATAGATAGATAGATAGACAAGAAACAGAGATTTATTTCATAACTTCTGTGACTTTAGAGAACCCTAACTAATACACTGGGATTTCTAACCATTTAAATCTCTATACTTTTGGGTACTAATTTTTGATTTATTCTCTAACTACACATCTGAAACACTCTTAGCAAATACCTAAGTAACACATTACATATATTTTCAGAAAATAACCTTTGTATAAAGTTAAAGAATATGGGACACAGTGAATCACTGGGTTGGGTGTTGTTTCTGATGAAAAATTTATAAAATAGTATGAGTCTTTAGAAACATCGCAAGATTTGGTTATTTGTTTTGATCAAGTTGGTAGATACTTGTTACTTAGTGGAAAGCTACTTACTTAATTTAATTTTGTAGGTACTCATTCTTTAAACTTATTAAAATTCAAAATTTAAGTAAATTGATGCTTAAAAGAAAAACACCATCATCAAATATCTAATGACTAAGGAAAGAGAAAATAAATTCTGCCTCCAGTTCTAAAGCCACCATTTAGAATTGTAGCTAAAGGACTGAATGATGGTGCTGAAGAGACTGTTCTTCAGTTAAGAGCACTGACTGCTCTTCCAGGAGATCCGGTTTCAGCACCCATATGGTGGCTCACAACTGTCTCTAGCTCCAATCCTAGGGGACCTGATACCCCCACACAAGCATACATGCAGGCAAAAACCAATGCACATAAAATAAAATAAAATAAATTTAAAGTACTGAATGAAATTTAACATCATTTTTGAAATGGAGGTATCTTATTCTAGTATCATCCTGACTGAATAGGTTTTCCAGCATTATGTTTGTATACTTCAGTTGCTAATCTGAAGATATAAAATTGGAGCACTAAAACTTTAAAATTATAAATGATGAAATTATAATGATGAAATTTGATTCTACAAAACAATATGTTTGAGACGGCTTTTGGGTTCTTTTTGTGGAAGTAAATTGATTAATGAAATTTCTTTCACATATAATTTTATTTGAAAATGTAAAGTGACTTTGACATCTTCAACACACAATCTGTACTATTCTCTCTCACATACACAAAGCCTGTTATTTAATGGGTATTCACTGATATTGTTTTTGTTTTATGTTTGAGTTATTTGCTATGTTTCAGGAATTTTTGTGCTTGAATAAGTTTGTAATTTTTGTTTGGTTTTGGTTTTTGTCTGTTTCTTTGTTTGTTTTTAACCTTTGGGGACCCATCATCCAGCACCCAAATAAATACACAGAGACTTATTCTTAATAATGAATGCTCAGCATTAGATTAGCATTTTTTCTAGCCAGCTTTTCTAACTTAAATTGTCCCATTTCTTGTTAGTTACATTTTGCCTCTGGGCTTTTTAACTTTTCCTTATTCTATATATATTTCCTTCTTTCTAACTCTGTAGCTGGCTGGATAGCTAGATGACCGGCACCTGGCATTCTCCTCCCCTTCTCCTTTTCTCACTCCTCTCCTTTTTTAGATAACTTCTCCTCTTATTCTCTCTACCCAGTAGACCCACCCATTTCTCTCTCCTGCCTAGCTATTGACCATTGAGCTCTTTATTAAACCAATCAGGAGTTTTAGTCAGGCAAGATAACACACTTTATAGAATTTAACAAATGCAGCATAAAGGAATGCAACACATCTTTGCATTGTTAAACAAATATTACATAGCATAAACACATGTAACACATGTTAATCTAATATTCCAAAACATAAATTAGTTCATAACTTACTATAGACCAGACGGGGTTTATGTGAAATTTCCAGCATCTGAACTGTGTCTATATTAAGATAAATATGTCATTGTATGAATTGTAAACCACAATCTCAAGAAGAGCTGGCTATAACTGAATGCTATGATTGATAAATAACAATTGAACTTAAAAAAATAAATAATTATAATGGCATTTTGCCTTTTGCTGTTAAATTGAATGTGTCTTATAAACTGTTGATATGTCCTAAGTGGAATTTCAATGACTTGCAGCAATGAGTAGTATGTACTGCAGAAGTGCTGTTTTGAGTGACCAGGATCAGCAGGTGAAATGGTGCTGGCTTCTATAGTATATATAAAGTCAACCTCTGAGGAGCTTGGGCTTGTCTCTGTAGTTATGTAATTTGAATAAGTTAAAGTATTAAGTATGCTCTTGCTAATACATGCAGTATCTGGTAGGAAAACTAATACTGTATTTTTTTAAATAAAGTGTAAGCACTCATGAGTAAAACCTTTTCGCATGGCTCATATATTAAAGATTAGTTTGGCCAGCTCAGTCGGTAGAGTATGAGACTCTTAATCTCAGGGTTGTGGGTTAGAGCCCCATGCTGGGTACCATGGTAGCATGAATAATAAAAACCCAGAGACAGATTTGGGGGTTTAACCTGAAGATCAGAAAAGGAAAGCAGCCAAGTCACTAGAGAGCTCTTACCTCTAAGAAATCTTCAGACTGAAAGAGATTGAGTTCCTGTTTCATCCCAGTTTATATTCCTCTCTAGTGCTGGGATTAAAGATATATAACACCACCACCCAGCGTCTATAGATAACTAGTGTGGCTACTGGGATAAAATGTGTGTGCCACCACTGCCTGGTGTGTATGGCTGACCAGTGTCGCTGTTTTACTCTCTGAACTTCAGGAAGGCTTTATTTATCAAAATACAAATGAAATATCACTACAGGGGTACATATATATTTAGATAACAAGAACTCCTTCATCGACTGACTATTTATTTTAGAATCACAATGTGTAATTTACATCATTTTAAAAATATTGTTAACCGCTGAGTAGTATTCTAATCTTGAAGTTTGCATGCAAATGGATGGAAATAGAAAACGCTATCCTGAGTGAGGTAACCCAAACCCAGAAAGATGATTATGGTATGTACTCACTCATTAGTGGACCCTAGCTATAAAATAAAGGTCACCAAGCACTTAGCTCGCAAGCCCAGAGAAGCTGAATACTTAGGTGAACCCAAAGAAAGCATACACAGAACCTCCTGGAAGTTGGAAGCAAACAGGATCATCAAGCAAAAG
>PVIU01029300.1:0-17749 GCA_004026605.1 Ondatra zibethicus
GGTGTGCCCTACAAATGAGCAAGAGCCTTGCATACAGCCTAGGTGTGCCCTACAAATGAGCAAGAGCCTTGCATACAGCCTAGGTGTGCCCTACAAATGAGCAAGAGCCTTGCATACAGCCTAGGTGTGCCCTACAAATGAGCAAGAGCCTTGCATACAGCCTAGGTGTGCCCTACAAATGAGCAAGCCTTGCATACAGCCTAGGTGTGCCCTACAAATGAGCAAGCTGTCCTGGGAGAATGGAGCCCTGTGGCATGAGGTTTTATCTCTCTACTCAGAATAGAAGACAACTGAAAAAAAAAATGCCTTATTTCTGGAATCTTCTACTCCATATTTATAGATCATGATGGACCATTGGTAACACAAGCAGTAGGGAAGAAAACCTGAATATGAGGGACGTGTGACATCATCAAATTCTCACGTGTATGTCAGTGTGGAAAAGGGCCCTGAGTCAGGCCCCCTTCCTTTCCCTGTGTATGCACTAGGACACATTAGACCAGAATCCTGTGATTTCGGATGGTCCACAAGCATCAGACGACGCTTGCTCAAACGTAGATTCTGATTCCATTGGCTGAGGGGGTGTCTAACAAACTCCCAGCTGGTGTTTGGTGTACATTTTGATGAGGAGAGAGGCTAGGTGATGCTCCAGTAACATAAACATATAGATTGTATGAAATACTCCATTCTTTTAAAAAGTTATTTATTTTTATTTTGTGTGTATGGGTGTTCTGTTTCCACAGATGTATATGTCTCATGTGTATAGTATCCACAGAGGCCAGAAGATGGCGTCCGATGTCCTAGAACTGGAATTACAAATGGTTGTGAGCTCCCATGTGGGTGCTGGGAATTGAACCTGGGTCCTTGCAAGAGCCTTAAGTGCTCATAACTACTAAGCCATCTCCCTATCTGTTGCTCCATCCTTTTCTACAAAGTTCTTCAGCATCCAGAGACTTAGGCTTCTGCAGCCTTGAAAAAGCAAACAGAGAAACAAGAAGCCTGTCATTCAGGGGCTGAGAGGAGAAAGACAGAAAGCCTCATGCCAGCAATTAAATGTCAGACTGGGCTCTTGTGACTTGGTGGCTAGAATCAGTCATGTGTCTCTAACCAATCACAAAGAGGTCAAAGATCACCTACTATGTTTAGGAAAGATGAAGAGCCAAGAATGTCTGGTAAGCACCAACGAGACATCACATCCGCTCCACAATGAACACATCCAGAATTTAACACGTGACCCACAGAGCGAAGCATGTGAGTGTCACTAAGAGAGGCACTCCGGGGGCTGTTCCGGATGCTTTCCTCCTTTTCGTGTCAGTGTTGTCTACATCAGCAATTTAAAATTTCTTTGAAAATGACACTCCATGCACACCCACAGAAAGCGCATCCGAAGTTAGGCAACTTTAAACCTACATACAGTGATTGCAGACAGGCCTTTTGACTTGTGGAGAGTGCGAACTGCACACGATTTCTCTGGATAAAAACGATTGTGTAACCAGGGAATGGCGGACATGTTCGGGGAGACCCTCTGTAGGTGTTTTGCATACTGCCACGCTGGCTTGTCATCTCGGGCTAGCAGTTTTCTGCATGTTTGTTTCTTTATATACATATAAACAATCATTTTCTTACTCTATAATGTTCTATGAAGTGTTTAACTACCTTTCTATTGGATGTGTAACATTGTAACCAATCTCCAACTTGGCTGCAAACTTTCTCTTTCTCTTTCTGTCTCATTTACTTATTTTGCTACTTTTTGCCCCCCCCCCCGTGTGTGTGCGTGCGTGTGTGTGTGTGTGTGTGTGTGTGTGTGTCCATGTCTATACAGCATTTGTCTGCGGGTGCCTAAGGAGACAAGGGATCAGATCCCTACAGGTGGCTGTGAACCGCCTGGCACAGGAGCTGAGAATGGAGCTGAGCCATCTCTCCCATTCCTTTCAGTTCCTTTTCTGACACTGGGACCCTGACAAGAACCTGCCCCTGAGAAGGAAGCATTTCGTTTGCTCCTAGCTTTGAAGCGGAGGAATGCACGGCCGTGGGGTGGGCTCCTGTCTGCAAGGGCAAGTTCTTATGGTACAGTCCTCTCGTTTCTTAACAGGCTAAGAGGGAAAGAGTTTGATTGGAAGGGGGTCCTGCCTATACTCCCCTCTCGAGATCATTCTCCTGCAGTAACTCACTTCCTACAGCTAAACCCTACTTCCCAAAGGTTCCACAGTCTCCCCAAATAGCACCACCAGTTGGGAACGATGTGTTCAGACCATGAGTCTATGGGGAACATTTTACATCCCAACCATCCTAGTTCTCCACCCCTGACCCCTTTAGGTTCAGGGTCATCTCAAAGGCAAATGTGTTCTGTAGAACTTCAAAAGTCCCCACAGTGAGCAGTCAAGTCTAAAGTCTCTTCTGAGATTCAAAGCAATCTCTTAACTATAAAGCCTGGTTTAAAACAATTAAATGCTCCTAACATACAATAGCCTAGAGTAATCATTCCTATTTCAAAAGAGAGGAATATGAAGACAGGAATTAAAGACTGAACCAAGGTAAGATCAAAAATCCAGCATGAAGCCAGGCAGTGGTGACGCACGTCTTTAATCCCAGCATTAGGGAAGCAGAGGCAGGCAGATTTCTGTAAGTTCGAGGAAAGCCTGGTCTACAGAGTGAGTTCCAGAACAGCCGGGACTGTTACACAGAGAAACCTTGTCTCCAGCATAAAAACAAATGAAACATGAAACTCTGTAGCTCCATGTCTCTGACGTAGGGTGGCATCATCTGGGCCCCAACGGGCTTGCATGTACCCACTTCCTCAGCTTCCTTTCCCACACATGGCTTCTCAAGTGAGTGGCTCTACTCAGCACTTGAAGGTATCCTTGGCAGATGCCCCGTAGCCTCGGCATCTCCAATATCCCGAGGTCTCCGTTACAATCTAAGCTCCACGTCCACCACTTCAAGCGTGGCTTATTCAGGAGCAAATAACCTGATCCTGCCGCGCACTGCCTGCCCTTGGCAACTTCCGGACCGTCGGTGCAAGACTCTCTGACGAGTAACTGTGCACTCTGCCTTCCTCCGTACCCCTGCCATGTAGAGGGATCCACCTCTCTTGTCAGATCAGAATGTAGCCCGCCCTCTTGGACTGCTGTCATGGCTGAGGACCCAAGTGAGTCAACTCGGGAAAACGTTTCCTGAGGTGTCTACCTGGGGCAGAGCATCTCTGCGGAGGTGCTTCCTGTACGGGTGCTCATGATTTTTCAGGCACTCTTTTCAAATAAGTGACCATAAAACAGATTTCAGCTCTACAACCCAGAGCCTGAGAGGGCGAGTTCTTGACCACAAGACACCAACCGTCCCTTTGTCTCAGTGCAAAGCATTTGTTTTCTCCCTGATTGTGCTAATTTCATCCATGATTGCAGCCTCGTTGCCCACGAGTTTAAAGTCTCTCTTACTTCTTTCCTTAGTGAACTTCACACACTCCACGCCTTTCTGCTCTTTCCCACTCTAAGTTTGGTTAAGTTCGGTAAGCAGTAACCATGCCATGGTCTGAGTGTTAGACTGTTTTCTCAAGTCAAACAAATTTTAGCCATTTCTTTTAAGCCCAGTCACGTTCCATTTGTTTTAAGATGAATAGGCTCTATCCAGTTCTGATATAGTCATTGTCCCCCTCTGAAACCTCACTGGCATAGTCCTTTTGCCTGAGTCTATGCCGACAGACATTCTGCCCTTCTGAACTTGTGTGAGAATTTTCTGAGGAGCCCCGCTGACAGTGCCCCATTTTCCCCACTGCATGGATGCATACTCTTTCAAATTCCTCCAATAAAGCCAGCTCCGTAGTCATCACCACAACAACAACCCCACTTTTTGTACTTAGTAGCTGCCTCCCTCAGGGCTGTGAGCAACTTCAGGGGAGAAAGGTCTGTTTGGGTTCACAGTTTCGTGATGGACAAGGTATGGGGGCCCTACCAGGAGGCCATGGTGATGGGAACCTGACACATCTTGCTTACACATTATCAGGATTATTTTCTCTATTACAAATTCAGTGGCACACGTGGTTATTTATTACGCCCACTGTGTTGTCCCTTGAACTTATTCGGACTTACTCCTCACGTCTAGATAGTTTGCATCCTCCATCCCACACCTCCCAAAGTTGTCTTCTCCTCCCTTGCCTTCCGGAACCCGCTTTTCTATCTTTGGATTCTATGTGCCCAACTCACTTGTAGACCACAGGTAAGTGATATCAGACCATCTTCGCCTTTCTGTGACTGGTTGATTCCACTCAATACAGTTTTTTCTGGTTTCTTCTCTATTTGTATAAATGGAAGATTCCATTTTCTTTGGCTTCCTAACAGGGGGTGAGATTGCTGGGCCATCCTGTTCTATTTTTAAAATTTTTCAGGAACGTCTGCGCTACTTTCCATAATCCTACACCAAAACATCACACGACAAGTAAGCCAACAGTAAAGTATCCCTGAATATTTATTTCTTTAGAAAAAAAATCCCATGGAGAGAATTACGTGGTGAAGAAACGGGAACGGTTCTAGGGGTTTTGCTATCAAATGTCAAAATGCCTCCATTGTGTTTACAGCAGTCCAGATGTTTAGTGATGTCGTATGAACACCCATTTCCCCAAAACGATAAATAAGGTTTAATTGTGAATTGAAAAGAAAAAATATATGGGTATATTTTTAAAATATTCATTAATGATTTTTTCCTTCTGTTTCATTTATTAGCTCATGTTATTTTCCTTTTGAATTTTAGCTTTATTTATTCTGTAATGAGTCTATGGAATAGATCATTTAACCTTTTGTTTAACCTATATGTGGCTAAAATATCTCCAGTGTTTCTCATGACTTTTGGTTGATTTTACTATTTTTAGGTCATGTGGCCTATGGTGGTCTAGGATTTGATATGTAGCTTGGATCCCTTGCATCCCAATCCTCCTGCCTCCACTCCCCAAGTGCTGGAATCATAGCTAGATACTGCCTTTCCTGGCTTAGTTGATTTTTTTAAAAAGTCAATGAACACTATTGGGAAGGATATGAACAGATATAAGCTTAGTGAGAGAAATTTAATAATATGTATCAAACTTTAAAAACGGAATATGACTTGGCAGAGCTATCCTACTTGCCGGGACCGCACGCTCCACCCCCCAAGGAATCCATAGGAAAGGACCTGAAATAGTTCCATGTCAGGTGCTTGTCATAGTGGGGTGTCATACGGCAGCAACGTTGAATACTGTGGAATATCAGCTTAAAAACGCATTTACATTTGTTTATGCTGTGGGAGATTTGTTTTAATAATACAAAGATGTGCTGCATTCTTTTATGTTGCAGTTGGTTAATTCTGTGAAGCTCTGTTACTTTGCCTGTCTCAAATACCTGATTGGTTTAATAAAGGCCTAAACAGCCAATAGCAAGGCAGGAGAAAGAATAGGTGGGGCTGGCAAGCAGAGAGAATAAATAAGAGGAGGAATCTGGGAAGAAGAGAAGAAGTGAGAAAAGGAGAGAGGACATCAGGGGCCAGCCACCCAGCTACACAGCACGCCACGGAGAAAGAAGTAACAAGGTTTATAGAAACAGATAAAGGTAAAAGCCCAGAGGCAAAAGATAGATGGGATAAGTTAAGAAAAGCTGGCTAGAAACAAGCCAAGCTAAGGCCAGGCGTTCATAAGAAAGACTAAGTCTCCGTGTGAGTCATTTGTGAGCTGGGTGGTGGGTTCCCAAAGAGTGAAAGCAAACATCAGGTCTTTCTTCTATTTAGTGAGAACCGGGTGATCAGTCCATCTCCAGATCTCTGTTCCAGTGTTTGAGTTAGATTTTGATTGTAGCACTAAAAGGGGGAAAGATACCATTTTAATCTTTGTGGCTGTTTGGATGAGGAGGATCCCACAGACTCATAGATTTGAACGCTCGGTCTGCAGTTAGTGGAACAGTTTGGGAAGAATTAGGAAGTGTGGTCTTGTTGGAGGAGGTGCATTGCTGGGGGTGAGCACCGAGGTTTCAAAGCACTCACACAATTGCCAGTGTTTTTCTGCCTCCTAACTAAGATGTGAGCTCTCAGCTGTTCCTGCCTCCACACCTTTGATCCACCATCAAGGACTCTAACTCTCTGAAACAGTAAGGCCAAGATTAAGCATTTTCTTTTATAACTCGCCTGAGTCATGGTGTTTGTCATAGCAATAGAGCAGTAACTAAGACAATATTCCTCAGGCTTCTTTTTCCATAATTAAAGGTGGATATACAAATAGGTAGTAGCTAACAGATGATAAGCCAACCAATCAATAGGTACAGATTATTAGAGGATAGATTGCTGGTAGTTAGATAACAGATAAATGTCAGGCAGACAGAGATGCGTGAATGTAGCCACCATGTGATGCACACCCAAACCACACACATATCCTGCAGAGCACACACAAGCCTGGACTCCTCCCTAGAGAGTGTGATTCAGCAGGGCTGGGTGGGGCTCAGGCCCAAGGGAGGAGTGCGAGTGATGTTACTGGGAACAGACAAGAATCAGAGGAAAATGCCAAGCAGTTGAGTCACCAGCAAAGCTAAGAGCTGGAGCACAGACCCAGCACGCTCTTTCCTCAACTCACAACAAGGCTGTGCCTTGAAGCATTCTGCCCCATGTCTCTGGGGAGCGCTAAGGAGAGGCCCACCTCACATACTGTTTCCGCTGGCCTTTCTCTCTGTTTCCTAACATGCCAAGCTGGCTCATGGTCTCAGAGCCTTTGCTCTTGACATCCTCTCCTCCTGGGACACTCTTCCTTAAGACATGGCTATCTTGGTATTTAATCATTTTCAAAGACATCTTCCCTGCCCCCTCTATGTCCAAGCTCCCTCCTACTTCCTGTTCAGGAGGACCATGTCTGTGGTCCTTTCATCCTCAGTACCTCGTCTCTCCTCTTTCCTCCTGCCACCAGGGCCCTAGTGACCTCTGCAGCCCTGCTGAGTTTGTCATGATTTCAGGACATCACCCTGCAAGGATAGATGTCCCCTTCCAAGTCCTCATATCCTATCCCTAATGTGAGGCTGGGCCCCAAGGATTCATCTCTCCGCCTTTAGCTGTGCTACCAAATTCCCCATTTATCACCTGGCCCTCAGTGTATGCCAGCACGGGGTAAGAGCAGCCGTGCTCGGCCGCACATGTTACTGGAGTCCTTCAAAGATGCAGAGGGAGGCCTCGTGCTTTCTTACTCACAAGGGGCTGCATGACTTTAACGCAGGACTGGCATGAGCCAAGCATGGTCGGAGTGGTAAGAATAAAGACCTTCCCTTCCTCCCAGCCCCTCTAGGGCCCTCTGCATTTTGCCACAGTCCCCACACTCCCCATGTTTTTCGTTTCTTACTTGTAACTCCATAAGCATATGAGGGTCTCAGGCTCATCAAGGAACTTGAGGAGGAGTCTGGAGCAGGGGCGAAGCGGCGCAGCGAGACTGTGTGTGACTGCCATCTGCATTACATTGCTAGACCATCATGTGCTGTTGAGTTTTGTCAAAGGCACACGAGGCAGAGAAGCAGCCTGTGACTCAGATTCAAACACGCTTATGACAAGTGGCCTCCAATCTGCCCTGTCCTGGGTCAGGGTGGCCTCCTGGCTGTGTAACAGGAAGAGGGAGAAAGGACAAACACTGAGGGATCAGAAACATCGTGTCCTGAGAAAAGCTGGAGGGTAAACACATCTAACAGAAATTGCTGTTTACCCTGAGGTATAAAAGCGCTACAGGAACCTGGACGCTCATCCAGGGGAGATATTCCCCCAACATGAAACTCAGCAAGACTGCATCTCCCTAGTCAGTTCCCACCGGATGTTGTCCGTGCCTGACTGGGTGATGCTGTCCCAGTTAGCTCTCAGTCCGGTCACTCCCATCATCTCTTCTGGGTGTTACAGACGCCTGATCGGATGCTATTTGGTTATCTGTCTTCCGCTTCTGCCTGCCGCTTGCTTTTGCTCTTTTTCCTGCTTGCTGTGCATGTAGTAAACTCCCTCGTTCAGAGCCAAAGTGTGGCTACCACAGCTCGCTCTTCTTACAGAACAGTCAGATTAAGGAAACCAGGCAGGTGCAACACGGTATATGTTAAAAATCTATGTGTGAAGCCCAGTAGAAGTGTTGATCACTGTCCTAGGTGCTAAGCTGAGGACCAGGCAGAAATCCTTGGGCATGTTCCAGAGGGCCCTTTTAATCACCCAGAGGCTCTGGTGGGATGTCCTGATTGACAGCATGAGTCTAAAAGAGGCAAAATGTTTCAAGGAGAAATAGGCAGTAAAGGGTGAGGGCATAAGAGAGCTCAAGGATCTACGGGAAATTTTGTACACCCTGAAAGGAGGGGGGCGGATAGGACCGGTGTCCAGAAAACCAGAGAACTACTACCCTGAAGCAGGAAGCCATATAGAAGTTCCCCCTGCACTGGCTCAGAGTTTGCGATGCACAGAAAAGGAAAGCCAGCGTCTTCTGATGAAAATGTGTTTGTAGAAAGGAAAGGACAGAAAAGGAAGAAAGAAGTCAAGGTCCCACTGTCAAGAAGGGCAAATAGATGTCACGGATAGCCACGTGCACAGAGATGTTCTCAGGGTATCAGGAGCATTGGAGGATGCTTGCCTCCGTTCCCATCTACACTGGGTCTCTCTCTCTCTCTCTCTCTCTCTCTCTCTCTCTCTCTCTCTCTCTCTCTCTTTCTGTCTCTCTCTCTCTCTACTCCCCACAAATATCTTTATCAAATTCTTGTTGAAACATGGAAAGGAGAAATCTCCCCAGTACTAGAAGCTTCATTTGTCACCTTGATCCTTCTTAGATTTCCAAAGTGCACAGTGCGGGAGAATGTGTTTCCAATATCGCCTGTCTCCCTCTGTTAGCGTTTTACCCACTTCTACCCCAATGAGGTTCTGACCCCTGGCGTCTCTTGGGGATCAGGCTTTGGAGCGGTGGGGAGGGGGTGCCAGACTTGTCAGGAAGGGAAAAGCCACAACTGCCTGGAACAGCCCACGTCCCCACCCCACCCCTCAGTTTTTAATGCATTTAACCTGAAAGAATCATTGCTGCAGCCCAGATTAGATTACCGGGTTGGTGGAGGTGAGCTAACCAGGGGCACATGGCCGCGTGTGGGCTGAGATCATCTCTGTTGACACCAGCTAACGCGAGGCCCGTGTTGAAGGCAGCGGCGGCAGCGAGGCCATCTGCAGCTCAGGGGCCCCCATGACCACAGGGGGAGGTGAGGCCCGGGCAGAGCCACTTTGATGCCTGTCTCTTTCAATCGGAGAGTGCCCGGAGTCCTCGTGTCATGATTTAAAGGTCTCCCGGTACCAGCTAAATGTCCCAGCTTCCTGTGGGCAATGAGGTCGGTTTCATGTTTCTCCCAGAGCAAGCTTTTGATGATAGGGGTTTCTCACATGCTCACCTTCCTGGATGTCTTGCACCGCACCGTCCTGCATTGCTACATGTGGGATGATTTTTGTCCCTGTGCAGTTCTGAGCGCAGGCATAGATAGGGGACATGTTCAAATATGTCACCTCCTTACTAAGGGGAAAGAGGAACATATTTAGGAGGGCTTTGCCCATTTTTGAATCTGGCTCATTGGTGGGTTTGCTCCTGAAGTATGGGAAGTTATACTAAGATAAACTAAAGGAACTTGAAAAAAAATCTATATCCATCCACCAAAATTCCTTGCACAAAACTTGAAATACAATAGTTTTTAAAGACATTCTGGGGGTCACCACAAAAACACATGCAGAATAATATTTAATGTTGATTTGTAACAAGAATTTTATTAGGATTAAAAATCAATACACTGCTTTTGTCACTGTTCATAATATTTTTCTAAACTTTGTAGGCAATGTGAGGGCGCATTTAAAAAAATAGATAAACAGGGCTAGAGAGATCACACAGCGATTAAAAGCATAAACTCTTGCAGAAAACTGTGGTGGTCTCTTGTTTGTGATCTAACAAATAAAGCTTGCCTGAAGATCAGAGCACAGAGCCAAGCCACTAGTTAGCCATAGAGGCCAGGCAGGGGTGGCAAACACACCTTTAATCCCAGCACTCAGGAGGCAAAGGCAGATAAATCTCTGTGAGTTCAAGTCCACCCTGGCCTACACGAGATTGATCCAGTCAAAAAGAGAAACGGAGACAAAAGGTGGTGGCTCACACCTTTAACCCCAGCGTTAGGGAGTGGATACAGGTGGATATGGCTGGGCAGAGAGAGGACTACAAAGCAGAAGGAGACAGGGGCTCAAGGCTTTGGGTCTTTGGATTGTAGAGGCCAGATGGCCCATTCAGTCTGAGGATTGCGTAGTGGTAAGAACTAGTGGCCGGCTGCTCTGCTTCTGATCTTTGAGATTTCACCCCTAATATCTGATTCTGGGTTTTTATTATAAGACCAATTAGAATTCACGTTACAGAGGACCAGAGTTCAGTTCCCAGCACTGACATCAGGTGGCTCAATACTGCCTGCAACTCCAGCTCCAGAGGCTCTGACGCCTTCCGGGGCCTCTGCAGTTATCTACGCTCACATGTGCGCGCGCGCACACACACACACACACACACACACACACACACACACACACACACACAAACAATTTAAAGTAATAAATATTTACAAATAGATGTGAGAAAGGAGGTCTGTGCCATGCGAAGACGACACTGCACATTCCCTACGAAATGCAAGGAAGCTGCCGGAAAACATCAGAGTGGAACCAACAGGTCCGTTCTCCTGCCAACTGCCACATAAAACACTCACAACTCATTATTTTCCCTCATCACAATAGTGGTTCCACACCAAAAATAGACTCGGCTTTGATGGTCGCCATTTCCACAGATTGCCTAAGGGGGCAAACTCAATACGAAATATACAATTCCCACATGCAAAATACTTCTAAGCACTCCTACGGTGCACATAAGAGGCCGGCTTACATGACAAGGTGCAGCATTGTTAAGGGGTCGCTTCCCTCCCCATATTGTTCAAAAAATAATGCAATATTGAAATGCCAGTGGTCGTTTTTGTGAGGTGTGATATGGGGGGAGGATCAGGCCAAAGAAATTTTCTTGGACTTTCAGGTCACTGTCTTAGTTAGGGTTTCTGTTTCTATGACAAAACACCATGACCATAAAGCAAGCTGGAGAGGAAAGGGTTTATTTGGTTTTACACTTCCATTTTGATGTTCATATTGAAGGAAGTCAAGACAGGAACTTAAACAGGGCAGGAACCTGGAGGCAGGAACGGATGCAGAAGCCATGGAGGGAGCTGCTTCCTGGCTTGCTCCTCATGGCTGCTCAGCCCAGAGGTGGCACCACCCACCACGGCCTGGGCCCTCCCACACTGACCACTAACTGAGAAAATGCCTTACAGCTGCATCTCATAGAGACATTTTCTTAACTGAGTCTCCTTCATCTCTGATGACTCTAGCTTGTGCCAAGTTGACACGGGGCAGTCACTAACTGCATGAGATGATTTGAGACTATCTTCACAAAGCGGGATACATTTGCCTTTCTGAATAACCACGTAATGAAACTGTCAGAGTCACGGTCCCTCAAAGGGACTGAGGAGTGAGCACACACATCAGACCCCTGTGGCAGCAGAGGTCCCAGTCAGCCACAAACAGGTCTGGGGACATTGGTTACCTAGTGGGTTTTCATCAACTTCGGGGTCAGAAAAGCTACCTTTGGCTTTCTTCTGATCTCATGGAATTCAATTGTTGATTTTCCGGAGTCTCTAGTCCCAGGCCACCATCTTTGGGGCCTTTCAAAGGTACAAGAAGAAAGATGAGAAAAAAAGGAAGGAGGAAGGTGAATGCAGATGGATTTTTCTTTGGGCTGCCAGCTCACACAACACAACACAGAGATGTGTAGCAATGATGGAAGCTTGGCCTTAGCCAAGGCTTGTTTCTAACTAGCTGTTATAAGTTAAATTAACCCATTTTTAGTCTATACATTTTCCCACATGCTTGTTACCTCATCTTCATTTTGCCCATCCTGCTTCCTCCACATCTGTATACCCCGCCTTCTTCTTCCCAGAATCCTCCCTGCCTGGAAATCCTGCCTACCTATTGACTATTCAGCTTTATATTAAACCAGGCAGAGTGACACATGTTCACAGCGTACAAGAAGATTATTCCACAGGCGAGTTCTCTGAACAAGAAGCCCTGGCCTTGCTTCCTTTGTTAGCCCTTGTTCCAGGCCCATATGCACAGCAGGGCGATAGCATTCCCTCTGGTGACACCGCTTTGGATGTTCAGTGACATGTCCTGGCGCCAGCTCTCTGTCTCTCTCTGTCTCTGTCTCTCTCTCTCTCTGTCTCTCTCTCTCTCTCCTGTCTCTCTCCCTCTCCTATATATATATCTCTCTCCCTGTCTCCCCTTTCCATGTGTGTGTATGTGCGCTTGCGTGCATGCGTGCATGCGCACGTGTGTGTGCGTGTGCGTGTGTGTGTGTGTGTGTGTGTGTGGTGCAGGCAGCCAGGTTTAAGCGATGGCTCGGTGGGGTATGTAAGTAACCCTGAAGACCCAGGCCAGACTCTCTAGCACTCATGTAAAAAGCCGGATGTGGTAGGTAGGGTGTGCCTGTAACTCCGGCGCTGTGAGGGCATGTGTGGAGATAGGAGGATGGCTGGGGCTTGCTGACAGCCAGCTTAACTCCAGGTTCACCAAGAGACCCCGCCTCCAAAGAATAGGTGGAGGGCAATAGAGCAGGACACCTGATGCCCTCCTCTGGCCTCTGCATGCATGTACCGAGGCACCACACTTTAGCACATACATGTGCATGTATCCCCCGCCACACACAAATAAAATAAAATAAAGTTGTAGAAAAACACCCTTCATTTTGAACTTCAACTAGCCATCCATTCAGTGAAAGACTTCCCAAGTCACATCTATGGGTCATGAGCTTGGGTCACCTGCTGGATACCTGCTGGCCGATCACTGAGGACAGCCACAGCACACCTCCTCCACGTCTCTAAGGAAGGCTCTTGGTTGTGGTGTGCTGTATGTATCTGTATATGTGGCCCTGCAGCCATGCTTGAACAGTGGCATGGGATACTGGACGGGACTGTGATTTTGAGAATACTGTCAACCAGTTCTGGTTGGTTAAATGAAGGGGTTGGACACATGAGGGTGCAGGTCCGCCATGTTAGCCGTGTGGCTAGGGCTCAGCAAAGGCTTGTAATCTTGGGATTGGAAGGAAGAATAAAGATGTGACTGCAGATTAAAGAGAGAGGAGGGGGAGAATACTACTCTCTCTTTATTTATATTCTCCAGAGAGTGTGTGTGAGAGAACCCTGGAAAGATAATACTGCTCCAGAGTTTGAGGAGATGAAAGAAACATCTTTCCTTGAAAGCGTGAATTTTAATCCAGTCAGCCTAGCCAAATTAGCAGTTCCAGACCAGTGAGAGATCCTGTCTCAAAAAACAAGGTGGACACCACCTGAGGATTAACAGCTGAAGTTGTCCTCTGGCCTCCACATGCACACACATGTACATGTATACATATGCATACACCCATGTACATGCTCACACACATGTAAGTAAGCACACACAGACACACATGTGTACATGCACATAACACACATGTACGCACACATGTACATGCACAAAACACCAGTTTTTTTCTGCTAGAAGATTTTTTTTAAATCCTTTTCTTTTTTCTTTGTGTTAAATACTTTTTTAAACAGCAGGCACATATTAATTTTACAATCAGCCAAAAAAAAAAAGATGTCTCTCCATTTGGGGAAATTTTCCTTTCAAAGCAAGGCATCTGGGGACAGCAGTATTCCCCCCTGCGAAGCCCGAGGGAGGGACGGAGCCAGGGCTCCGGCCTTTGTAGTAACTGTCTCCAGACCACACTAAATCCAATCTTCCCATTTGAGGCTGTTTGCTTTCCGGACGGCAGGGCTGTGATGGATCCCAGACTCAGCACTCATGGCATCTCAATCAGATGTGTTTAGATGCCGCTGTGACACAAGATTATGACGTTTTGATGGGATTAGGAGATAACTTTGCTTTAATCTATAAAGCCCTGTATGTTTTGGGATCTGATTACCCCCAAATTCCCTTCCTAGCCCAGCAATTAAGATCAACCAGAGCGTCCCTGTTAACCATCCCCATATTGAGAGCTCAGGAAATCAGAAATGGGTGGTTTTGTTTTGAGCTTCCTTTCTCTCTCTCTCTCTCTCTCTCTCTCTCTCTCTCTCTCTCTCTCTCCCTTTTTCGATCCCTGCAGAAGGCTCAGGAGCAGTGGTTCTCAACCTTCCTAATGCTGTGACCCTTTAATACAGTTCCTCATGTTGTGGTGACCCCCCCAACCATAAAATTATTTTTGTTGCTACTTCATAACCATAACTTTGCTACTGTTATGAATCATAATGTAAATATCTGCATTTACTGATAGTCTTAGGAGGTGCCTGTGGATGGGTCATTAGACACCCACAAAAGATAGCGACCCACAGGTGGAGAGCTACTGCTCTGGAATCTGTAGAAGGATCTTGTCTTCAGATTACAGTGAGGTCTTTGCTTGGGTTCTTGAGACAGTGTTTCACTGGGTATCCCTGGCCATCCTGGAACTCACTCTGTAGACCTGGCTGGCCTCAGACTCACAGAGATCTGCCTGCCTCTGCCTCCAGAGTGCTGTGATTAAAGGTACGTGCCACCTCACCTGGCCACATGAAGTTTTCTGTTGTTCTGTCTCCCTTCCAGAAAAAGCCATCTCTGAGATGCTTCCTCCTGCTTCCATTAAATAGGGAAAGGATCTCATATGTTTTTCCTGGTACCATTGGTAAAAAGCAGATTTTTAACTCCAAAAAGTGATGGAGGATGGACGTGAGGAGACTCGTGATCTCCTTTTGGTCTCAGGAAGCTTGGCTGGCCTGCCATGACCACATCGATTCACCATCATGTGTTCCGGGGAAATCCGCTCCCGGCACCAATATGCTATGCGGCTATTCATATGTGGGGCAGCATATCGTTTGCTTTGTTCATGGTTGTATTCCTACAGAAAAACACAGTTGTGAGGCAAAAAAAAAAAAAACAGTCACAGAGACAGAGGAGTCCACAGGATCAGATCAGTATCTCTGTGCAGCGTGTGAGAAGAAGTGTGCACCTGCTACATGTTCTAGACATGCCCGTGGTCCAGTTCCTGCCCTGCCCCCAAACTGCCCCTATGGCCAGTGTTGACAGTTACCTGTTGGTCTAGCCAATGGGAGGCCTCAGCAGGAAATAGGAGAGAGAGAGAGAGAGAGAGAGAGAGGATATTTGAGTTGGCTGTGACTCAGTTTCTCTACCCAAGCACATGTTTTGTTTTGATGTCCTAGCTCCTAAAGCTGTGGGTTGGTCAAGGTTCTGGAAGTTTCTTCCTGTCCATACATACATTTTGTAAGCCTAGAGAGCGTATTTCTTTGAGTTCTTCCAGATCCCCACATACAAAACAAGTAAACAAATAAATTAAGAACCAAGAAAATGATATAGGATATTCCCAAAATTATCCACGTGGGCATGGCCTGAGGGGAGGGGTGAGCTCGTACATTCAACTGAGCAGCCCAGAGCTCCCATGTATAAAGGTGCTGGGACTTCTGATTAGGTGCCCCGTTGGTTCGAGCCATACTGGTTGTTATTTTAAAAATGATAGCTCATCCTGATGAACCTATTTCTCAACAACCTAAAGGCTCAAGAAAGTATGATTGATCTACCGGCAGCTTGCCTCCAAGAGGGGATTCAGGAACCAGATTTTGCTCCCTGTGTCTCCTGATGTTAAGGGTCACACCAATGTCACATGGTGTGACTAAACACTGTCTTTAAGAACCACCAGGTAACATCATATCCACCCACACAGTCCTAGGGGGTGGTTCTAGGGCGCCCTCACCAGGTTCCTCATGGACACGAGTCTGCCGCAGCTCTGGGCCTTTAAATAAATGACATGTTTGCAAACAACCGGGAATTGTGCACTTTAAACCATCTTAAAACTTGTAGCAAGTATCGCAGTCTAAAGCAGTCGTTAGACCCCCACCGATGAGATGGTTACAACATGGAAAAGTGCCTAGCACACAGGCAACTGTTGAAAATGTGTGTTTGCACAGACGCATGTGTCGGGTCGCAAGGTGGAGGTCAGAAGCCAATCCCTGGGCCAGTCTTTGCTTTCTAATTTGTGGTGTCTTATTGGCCCCTGCTGTTTAAGCCAGGCTAGTTGGGCTGAGAGCTTTTGATATGACTCCTGTCTCCACTCCCATTTTTCCGCAGGAGCAGTGAGGTTACAGATGGCCACTGCCACATTCCTCTTTCCATGGGTTCTGGGGATCTGCTCTCCGGTCCTCGCTTATGTGCAACAAGGGCTTTCTCCAGCCCCATACTTTTTCCTGAGTATTTTCCATGCACGGTTGGCCGTATCTTCACATGTGGGACCTACGCTGTGGATCGGAGCACAGTTATACAGTTTCACTTGGCTGCAGGGAGATGCAGTTCAGGGAGTTGAGCAGGACGTCTGTTGCAGGTGACAAGGCAGCCGGGAGCTGTCTGAGAGCCCTGAGGAGCACTCCACGTGTTTTGTGGTAGCAGTCACAGAGGATGCTCACAGGTCCCACTGACAGGACATGGTTCACAAGACACAAGGAGACAGATGTCAGGAGGGGCTGGGAAAGGTCCTGAGCCCAGAGTTGGGTCATCCTCTAGGCATCTTAGCTTCAGAAAATGACTCTTTATACCGAGCCATGATCCCACTCTAGTTACTCTTGCTTCTCTCTCAGATAAAAACCACTGTTGACAACCTCTGGAAGGGCCCAATCCCTGCCAGTAGATCACACAAGAAAACCAGAAGAGGGGAGAAAAGGAGGAGAAGGGAGTAAGAAGAAAGGAAAGAAGGTAGGGAGGGAGCAAGGAAGGAAGAGACGGAAGGGAGGGAAGTGGAGGCAGAAGGAGGAGTTGTGTTGCACTTTGTTTGAGGATAGTTCACTGTGTAGCTCAGGCTGGTCTTGAATTTATGATCCTTCTGCCTCAGCCTCTCCATTATTGGGGCATCACAGGTGTGCAACATCCTGACTTTTAATACCATTTTTTAACATGTATTTATTTGTGGGGTGGCACACACTGCAACCTGAGGGAGTCAGTTCTCTTTCTCTCCTTCTACCGCATGGGTCCCCAGGATTGAACTCGGACTCAGATGATCGATCCTGCTGGTGAGTTCCTTCGCCTGTTGAGCCACTTCACCAGCCCCACTTATTCTCACTTTAAAAAGATGCTCAGATTCTGTAGTGTCGGAAGGGTTCGTCTCTCTGCTTCCTCTAATTCTGATGATAAGGTGTGCTGGCTTCTTAGGGCCTGTGGGCTTTTCTGGCAGGTGGGGAGTTTTAGGGCTGAACCTAGACTGACTAGGGCATCATCACCATAGTTCTGGTGTCTAAGAAGCACAGGTTTCAGGCCTAGCTCTTTCACAGAGAGGATTTCACCTTCATGGGCTTCAGTTTCCTCATCTCTAATATGGATCCAAGGAAGCAAGGTAGCTGCCTCCTTGGGTTGGTGTGAGGCATGAAGATTGAATGACAGGAACCAGATATGGAAAATTCTTGACCACATGCCTGGTATTTGACGATCTGCTTTTGGAGCAGAGTGAAACTTCTTCCTTGATTTTCTTTCCTTCCTTCCTTCCTTCCCTCCCTCCTTCTTTCCTTCCTTCCTTCCCTCCCTCCTTCTTTCCTTCCTTCCTTCCTTCCTTCCCTCCCTCCTTCCTTCCTTCCTTCCCTCCCTCCCTCCCTCCTTCCTTCCTTCCTTCCTTCCTTCCTTCCTTCCTTCCTTCCTT
>PVIU01029301.1:0-17718 GCA_004026605.1 Ondatra zibethicus
ACACCTTCCTAGGCCTGGATGGAGGCGAGAGGGCCTTGGGCTTCCCACAGGGCAGGGTAACCTGCCCTCTCTTAGGACTGGAGGGGAAAAGAGGAGGGGGAGTGGGGAAGCGGGAGGGAAATGGGAGGAGCGGAGGAGGTGGAAATTTTGAATGGTACTATTTATAATGCAATAATAAAAAATTAAATGTGGAAAAAAAAAGAAAAAAAGAATACTACTCAGCGGTAAGAAACAATGACATCTTGAATTTTGCATGAAAATGGATTGTAATAGAAAATACTATCCTGAGTGAGGTAACCCAAACCCAGAAAGATGATTATGGTATGTACTCACTCATTAGTGAACCCTAGCCATAAAATAAAGGACACTAAGCTTTTAGCTCACAAGCCCAGAGAAGCCAAATAGCATGGTGAACCCAAAGGAAGCATATACATTTCCTCCTGGAAGTTGGAAGCAAACAAGATCACCAGGCAAAAGTTGGAAGCACTGGGGCGGGAATAGAGGTGGGGCTTGGCAGTGAGAAAAGGGGAGGGGGGAGGGAGAAGGGAGAAGGGAAGGACTGCATAGAGCTTGGGGGAGTGAGAGGGTGGAGATGGAGGAAAGGTGGATATTGGAGAAATGAATAAGATATCTACATTAAGGGAGTCATTTTTGGACTGGCAAGATACTTGGCCCTGGAGGGGATCCCAGGTGTCCACAGGAATGTCCCCAGCTAGGTATTTGGGCAGCAGAGGAGAGGGTGCTGGAACTAGCCTTGTCCCAGAGTCACATTGATGAATATCTTGATCACCACCATAGAAATTTTTCCGATGGATGGAGGTAGAGACAGAGACCCACATTCACATCAGAGCAATGGACTGAGCTCCCAAGGTCCAGTCGAAGGGCAGAAGGTGGGAGAAGATGAGCAAGGAAGTTAGGACCGTGAGGGACTGGTCCACACACTGAGACAGTGTGCCTGAACTAATGGGAGCTCACCAAATCCAGCTGGACTGGGACTGAAGGATCATATTATCAAACTGGACTCTCTGAATGTGGCTGCCAATGGGGGTAGACTGAGAAGCCATCAACAATGACACTAGGATCTATCTCATTCGCATGTATTATTTTTTGGGAATCTAGTCTATTTGGATACACAACTTCCAAGGCCAGGATGGAGGGGGGAGGGCCTTGGACTTCCCACAGGGCAGGGCACCATGCCCTCTTTTAAGGAAGCAGGGGGGGGAGGAGGGGTGGGGAGGGAACGGGAGAGGACTGGGAGAAGGGGAGGAAATGTAAAAATTTTTTTGAATGGAAAAATTATAAAAGAATATGGGAAAAAAAGAGAACTCTGTCTCCTGTAATCTCTCTCTCTCTCTCTCACACACGTTCTCTGTCTCTCTGTCTCTCTCTCCCTTCCTCCATCCCTCTCTCTCCCTTCTCTATCTTCATTTCTCCACATATTTTTTTTAATTTAAAATGTCAATAAAAGGTGTTTGCATTCACCATGACTTAATATTTTCTTGGTTGTACTAGCACTTTAGTAGTAGACATTTCCATACTCAATTTATCCCTTACAGTTATATTTTAACCTTAATTTAGAAATATTGAAGTCGAAATACAGATTAATATATCTATAAAATTAAAGCCAATAACACCTTTTGTTGCACATGAAGTGTAAGAAAACATAGTTTATGTTTTCCATTTTATTCATTTTTGCAAATATATTTAAACATGTCTTACACTATTAATGTTTAAATTTTGCAATTTATTGGAATATAAAAATTTACCATTTCATAAGTTATATGACCAATATAATATAACTACAAACTTACCCAGTGACTAATTAACAAGTACATTCTTGAGCTGTGTTAACTGCAGAGATATGTGTTACAGATTACAAAGGACAGGAGAAGATTTTTAAAAAAGGGTTTTCCTTATTCCAAAGAATAGTGTAATCCCAGTGGCCATGGCAGAGAAGCAGCAGGTGGCAACTGAAGTTTGAGGTGTCAGCCCACCAGGAAGGAAATCCCTGATGCATCTTGTATAGGCAAGGCCCCAAGACCACAAAATCCAGAATGTCTTTTGTTTTTGCTGTGCCTTTACATGTTTTCTACTGCCATGTATCTCAGAATCTGGCATGATGTGAATGGGTGTGGGGAGATCCCCACTGTTTGTAATGTACTGTGTTTATCTCATGGATACTCAGCATTTTTAACTGTGGATTATTGTGAAGATGTTTTCTCCCTAAGCTCTACTGTCTAACTGATAAAAGCAGTGTTAGTTTAAATAGAGTTTTGATGATTAAAAATAAAACAATTCAGTGTCACATGGATAGAACACATTAGTTTCTATTGAGACTGTGGCTTAGGTTAATGATTAAGAAAAACAATTGAGTCTCAGTAGTCCAGATAGCTTAAATTCTTTTAACCTTAATGATGATAGATGTGTTTACAGGTTTCAGAGTGCATCATAGCTAAAACAAAGTTTTGAAAATAACTTAAGATTATACTAAGATGCTTTTGTTAAATATCTTTGAGGCAAAAAACCCAAGAAGACAATCTCAGGTTTTATAAAAGCTCATAGTTTAATGAGAAACTCTTTAAGGTCAGGGAACAAAAAGAAAGCAGCTCTATTATCATTAGCTGATGCACTTTCTTGCTAGGTTGGTGATCAAAGTTGGCGATTAATGCCCATTTTGTCCTCAATTTCCTGATATAAAAAAACTCTTGATGAGTAAGCATGTACTCTAAAGATTTAAAGTAGAACTAACTGATAGTTTTTCAGATGTGAAAGTTTAGATTGGTGGTTATTTTAAGACTCCTTATAAGATTACCTTTCAAGATAAGTAATAAAGTGATTGGTCCTTTCTTTGTAACTGCAAAACAAAGCCTGCCAGTAGAATATGTTGCTTGCTTGCACACTGTTAATCTATAACAAGTTGTTTGGATATGAATGTATGTGGGTTCTTGGGATAATTTGTTTTTCACTTGTAATATGTCAAATGTTTAATAATGTAAGGGATATGGAAAATATGTTGTTTTTTACTTGTATTCATAATAATCATTCATTTCAAAAACAGAATGCAACCACATTTTAATTTTATATTGCCTGAAATATTTTGCTGAGGTATATAAGCTGTAAGGGAATGAATAATGATAGAGTATAAATAAGTTAAGGAAAACACCAAGATAAAGATAGAGTTAGAAGGAAAACATCTAGAATGAAAGAATAAGGAAGAATAAACAAAGATAAAAGAGAAGGAACACACCAATAGAGACAGAAGGGACATTTCTGGATAGAGATAAAAACAGAATATAAAACAAAGAATGAAGAATAGAAAAGAACTTTATTCTATACAAAGAACTTTATTCTTTATATGTACAGAAGGACTTTAAAGAAGAAAGCTATCAAAAGACTAGTGAGTTTCTTTCTCCTTAACTACCTCAGATAAAAAAGTCACAGTACGGCAGCTCTGTGGTTTCCCTTTTGAGGCCTGCACAGCTAGAGGCTGGACCCCCAGACAACAAAAATGTAATGTAGTATGGAAAGAAAAATTTGAAATGTTAAATATGAATAATGACCCAAGATATTGAACATATTTAATCACAGAATGAATTTATAAGAGTAAAATATTGCAGTTGATGATGGTGGTATATGCCTATAATTCTAGCATTTGGAAGAATGAAGGAGAAGGGTCATCAAATTCAATGCCAGCCTAAGTTACATAATGAATTCCATGCTAGTGAACACACAGAGAGATCATGTCACAAAAAGAAACAAAGAGATAAATATATAAATATTGCAAAACCTAAGGAAATATATTGAACCTGTCTCTTTAACTGGTCTATACTCGTACATAGTGGTGAGTTTCATAAAGACGTCTTCATACGCGTTGGTCATGTGCTCTGTGTTCACTCAGCTGACACTTTCTTCCCCTTCATTTCACTAGACAGTCTCCTTCTGCTTGCATTTCATAAACATAAATAATTTTACATGCACATAAAATCTACATTCAGTGGGTGAAAGAACACATGGTGGTTGCTTCCTGATTCTGATTGAGTTCTCATCATATGATGCCTCTTGAGGCATCCAGTTTCCTGCAAACAACATAATTCGTTTTAAATAATACGGACTATCAATGCCACCCTGAAAAGTAATATTCCCACAGATGGAAAGAGAATGGACTTGAGACTGACGGTCCATTTTCCATGAAGTTTTCAGGAATGAGTAAGGTTGAAGCTTAGGTTTGACTTCAATTGATTATGCTTAAACTTTTAATTGTATAAGTCGCTTTTGCACGTTACTTTGTAGTAATTAAATCAGTATACATATATGCAGAGTGTTCTCTTTCCTCTCACTCATGTCTTTTTCTTCTCTTCTGTGACCCATGGATTTTAACCAAGACCATTTCACAGATCTGAAACTATCCACTGGAGCATGGTCAGCTCACCACACAACTATTTTAAAGTAAGCATAAGAAAAATGTAAAACTAATAAATGCTATTATTGAATATCAAATTCCCTTTTTACTCATTTCATAACATAAAAGTTAACATCTGAAGTGTTAGGTTTTGGTTATAATATAATTCAAAGGATGAACATTTGCTTTTTTGCAAGAGAAAAGAGTAAGTAACCTGCTTCTTTGTGTCTGTCACAGCTCAAACCATACCCTTTAGCCAATGGATTTCAGGGATTATGAATATTATGGCATGATCTTGTCTGAGAACATGGCAATTTATAAGCTTAGGGAGAGGATCTAGCCTTCTCTTGCTCCCACACTCTCTTGGGTAGAGAGGAACAGGCAGCTTGTTCTTCACCCCTGGACAGGATGACTGAAATATGGCAGCAGTATTAGCATTGGCATCTAAATTGTTCTGTATCCATGAGTGTTCACCCTATTTTATACCTAAATACATTCTTGAGAACCCTTAGTAGTCTCTCATTGCTTTGTGGTACACTACATATTGCTGACTTTGGAGTAGGCACCATCTTTTATTTTAGATAATGACAGAAATTATGTCAGTAGAATTGCTACAGATGACAATGAGGTGGGGATTTTGTTGTTTTCTATTTTGTTTTCCTTCTCACCTTCATTTTTATATTCTTTTGTGGCCATTTAGTTTTATTTAGAAGTTTCTAGAGATTCTAAAGATTTGCAGGTATCATGGTCTTACTCTTATCTGAAATCTGCTGTAGAGTATGATATGACAGTACACCTGTTTCCTATTGGAAGCAACCACTGCTTTAAATTAAAAAATGGGAAACTAGCCTTGCCTTTAGGGAAATTTAAAACATTTAATATGAAACAATTTCTATTTTAGTAGCAAATGTAATTGATTATTGCTTGCTACTATTCTACATTCCACAAAAATAATTGTATTTGTTAGCCTTATATGGCTTCTTTGTGATTTTTTTCTTTTTAATCAATTAATTTTTTAAAAAAGAAAGCAAACTATTATTTTAATTCTCATTCCAACTATTCCAAAGCTCCCCCACTGATCTCTGTTCCTAAATACAAACTGTGCAATCTGTACAATGTTGCTATGTATGCTACTGGGGGAAACAAACAATCCCCAACTGCACTCAGTTGTGAACTCTATAAACTACAGGAATGACTGGCCTGACATGACACTCCTATTGGTGCAATAGTAGCACTACTGGCATGAGAGCAACCATCCACTTTGGTTGGGTTTTACCTCTGATCCACAAATGACATCCTTACCTTACCCCATAGTTGGACGATAAAAATATGGCTAGAGGTTATAGGTCTTAGTGAGAACTTACTACTGTTATTCTGTTAATTTAACATATATTAAACTGATTCCTGATAAGTTGTTGATATACCACTTGATCAATACATCCTTTAACCTTCATTTGAGTAGCTTCTATTTGTAGTGGGTGTGTTTAAAACAGAGACTGAAAGCTGGCCAATGTTCAGAAAATAAGAGAATGCAGAATATTCAGTACAAATTAAACATCTCTACCATGCCCTTTCTTCCAAGGCTAAGGAATTATTTTGGAATAAATGGCAGATAGGTAACTTCAAGGAAGTAATATCTTCTAGACATAGTAAGGCAGTTGCTCATATGAACCCACTGCAGTTGCAGCAACATGAACAAGATCTCTGCAACTACAAACCAGACCATATCCGAGCATGAGACTAGAGTTAGGCATGAAATCTCACCCTACGTCATAGATAATCCATTTTCAGGGAGAGGGAGAGGCAGTTTTCTCTTAGAGTATAGCCCTAGTAAGTTGACCGCAGTGTAGTATAAGACAATTGAAGAAGATTTGGGCAATACAAATTTGGTCATGATGGGTTTTAAAAAAGCCACAAATTTGGGTGAATAGGTAAAGGGTTTTGGATCTGAGGAGGAGGTGAGAGAGATTGGGGAGGTGATAAATATAATCAAAACACTTTGTTTGAGTGTTTCAACAATCTAATTAAAAATAAACAGTGAATAACCAAAATGATAATGTCAACTTAGAGACATGGTTAAATACAAAACAACTATCTACTTTTACCTAAAGATGAATTCCATGAGAGTCTGAGGGAATTTTTGGAAAACAATTAACAGTACTTGATATAGAATATTATTTTAAGATATGTTATTTTTATGTTGTTGAAAATTTATATAATAATGCAAAGATGTATTGCAGTATTTTTATGTCACATTTGTTTAACTCAAAACTGTGTTACTTTGCCTGTGTAAAGCACCTAATTGGTCTAATAAAGACATGAACAGTCAATAGTAAGGCAGGAAAAAGGATAGGGGGGACTGGTAGGAAGAAAATAAATAGAAGGAGAAAAAGAGAGAAGAAAAGAATCCAGGAATAAGAAAAGGAGGAGAGGAGAACTCTTGGGGCCACCCACCCAGCCACACAGTCAGACATGAAATAAGAAATGAACAAAAGATGTACAGAATTGGAGAAAGGTAAAAGACCAGAGGCAAAAATTAGATGAAATAATTTAAGTTAAGAAAAGCTGGCAAGAAACATGTCAATCTAAAACCATGCATCTATAAGGAAGAATAAGACACCATGTGTGATTTATTTGGGAGCTGAGTGGCAGGGCCCCAAAAGAGCAAAAAGGTAAAAAAAAAAAAAACCAACTACAAGTACTTATTAAAGACACATTTGTTTTATATTTATAAAGTTGTAGACATTTATGGAGAAATTCAACATCAATAGGTTGAGGGAAGAAGTTTTATTAAAGTTTAAAAAGGCCAGGAAGAACAACGAGTTTCTGTAAAGTGAAGAAATGCGAATTTTCATACAGGGACAATCTTACTTTTATAAATCCCACCATAGAGCAGGGCCTGCAAGTCACACAAGTAGAAGTGTTCCACTTTTAGCACAGTCATTTTTGCTCTTGTCTCATACAGATTTTCAGGAAGCAAGCAGTTCTCTTTGGAAAATAGTTTTAGTTCATCTCTGAGCAAGCTCAGGGAATGCAAGTAGTTCACTGTCTGCTTTTAATGTATACCTGGATTTGAAAACTCTCATGTTGGAGATGAAGAGATGTCTCAGTGACAAAGAGTATAAACTGGTCTTGAAGAAAGTGCAAGTTTAGTTTCTGGAACCCACCAACTGGCTCATAATCCTCTGCAACTCAAGCTCCACGGGACATGACTCTTTTGACCTCTACTGGTATCTGTGCATAAGTTCACATATTCTCACATACACAAAATTTTAACATAAAATACACCTTTTCTAAAAGTTTCCTAGCTATGCTTATAATAGTTAATTAATATTAGTTATTTGCATATCATAAGTATTATATAATTAGAACATCACCATGAAAAATGTTTTGATATTGTCATATTTTTGAATTGCTGTTATTCAGATTCTTATGTTTAAATTTTGATGTCAATTTTTTTTATTATTGTAGCTAATGATTGAGCCCTCTATCACATATCACCAACTCTATGTTTAATTATCATCCAGGATGTCTTCCTATTGTTCTTTTACAATCTGTGTACCAGATTTCTACAATCTTTATCTTAATTTTATCCAAACTGGCTAAGCTGAAGGCAATCTTTTGCACAATCTCATGTTTTTATTTTATTTTGGTGAATCTTGTTGACATAGATTCTTTATTAGCATGGAATGGTTAGTTATAAAATTTTTATGTTTATAGTAATTTCTAACACTTATAAATAAAAGTTCAGATAACTGTAAAATTGGTAATTACATGTGTTATGTGTTTTTTTTTCTGATTTTTAACCTTGATTGTGGCTGAAAGCAAGCAAGTTAACATTCTACTGATGAAGAAATAAGTACATAGTTAATATGATTGAAAGTGAATGTGAATTTGGACTGTTTTCTGGTGCTGATTAAAATAATTCGCCAGCTAGATCATGAACCAAACATTAGATACAACGTGAGTGTTGAGCAGTCCTGGTGAAGGTACGAATTTTATCAGGATCTCTTCTTGGTTAAATTAGTATTGTTCACCACCATCTAATACATTCCTTCTATTTGTTACAGAAGTTTGGAAATGAATAAGCAATAGGAGACACAACACTTTGTCTTTTATGTCTTTGAAGACAATGTAAATATTTTCCAGTACACCTACATCAATACTGATTCCATTTTAATATCAAGGATGAAGAAGAGTCCGTGTGCCCTTTATTGTTATTTTGGACCTTATTCAACATTTCAGATAAACAATTTGAGGATCTAGCTCAGATTTCTGTATCTTTTGGTAAACAATTCGTCAATATAACCATGATTATGTGCTGTGCATTTCCTAATTACATCTTATACCAACTGTCCACAGTATCACTAGTGCAGAAATAAACATTGAGATAAAGATGTAAAGGCAAGATCTTACTTTGGAAGCATGAAGGACAACAGATGAAACCAAAATATCTGAGAAGAGAAAACCAGGTAGCCAATCAAAGGAATGACTAGAACTAGAGATGTATTCTTTAGTGAAACTTGCATAGGTATCTCATTTTGGATTGAGTGAGGTAAAGCATTTACATACTGACTCCTAAGAGCCATTGGTGACATTGTATAGCCATTACTATCTACTACTTTCACATCTTTACATAGATGAAGCTCTAATATCACAGAAAATTCCTTATCAAATAAGTTGAGTCTGGATGCTTGCAATCATGCTGGTATGTCCTGAAGATATGCCTGAGAGGATGGGGCATTTTGGCAACAGAGTCTCTTGTTCATTCATAGTCTGTTTTCTATGGCCAATCTAGACTCTTAAATAGTGGTTTGTGGAGTCATCCATTGTCAGGATATTTAGTGTGTGACCACATTGATTCTGCTCAGTGGAAGTCCCTATGGCTAATTCATTAGAGAAAAATATTCTGAAGACAATTGGATTATGAAAGGGTTCAAGTTTTGGTTTTATGTCTTTCTGAGAGAGAATTTTCTTTTATTGATTTCGAATATTATATATGCATTGTACTGTATATTTACCTTCTTCACATCCTCTCCTATCTTCATAGTCAATTGTTGTATGCCAATTCCCACGGCCCCTGCACTTTGGGATGAGGTCATATGATATGGGTGTCTCATTTAGGGATAAGCTATCAAAAAATCTCTTACTTTCTGCATCTTAACAAGTTGTTTTCTATGTTAATTCCATTTACTGAAAAAGAACCCCTTATGTGGAGGCTTGACAGATTTATTATTCTATCACTACGCTGATAAATCATTGGGAATCATTTAAAGCTATGTCTAAATATCAGAATAATAGTAGTCTGCTCTCTACAATACCCTGTGACTGACCTAGTCTCCATTTCTTGATTGCATTAATAAAAACAGGAATGAGTTCTATCTTTCTTTTGGAGCAGGCATTAAACTCAATCAGAAAATATCTGGTTACTTTTATTTATTCATGTCAGTATTATTTGACTATGCATTTCCTGCATTTCAGTTATGGTAACTTATATGTTTCACACCTGTGTAAGGCTGTCAATTTCTTTTCTTCCCAGATATTATAAGAAGCAACTTCAAGCAAAAGGAAAGCTTGCCAGTAGAGATGAATCTTTCATGATATCTTCATGTTCTGTGATTTATTATGTGAATTTCTTCTAGGCTAATAAGGTTTGATCAAATAAGACTCTGTGAGATCTCCATGGTAGTGATGGCCCAGATGATTCAAATTCTAGAACAACTTCAAGGCAACTGGCTGAGACAATGCAGCTTCATAGACTAATCTAGCCAATATTTAACCATAATTATAAATTTTATTAGGATCTCCATAAGTTTACCAGTGCATCCCATCAATAGGAAGTAGTATAGAAAAGTGTGCCCAAATTCCCAAAATATTGTTTATAAATATTTGTTTTCATTTAAAGGGGGCTGGTTGTAAATGGTTAATGGTCATAGTCAATCTCTTTCTTTTTTCCATATTCTTTTATTTTTTTCAATTAAAAAAATTATGTTTCCTCCCCTTCTCCCAGTCCCCTCCAACTCACCCCCACCCCTTCTCCCTCCCCCTGCTTCCTTAAAAGAGGGCATGGTGCCTTGCCCTGTGGGAAGTCCAATGCCCTCCCCCCTCCATCCTGGTCTAGGAAGGTGTGCATCCAAATAGACTAGGTTCCCAAAAAGATAATACATGTAGAAGAGATAGGTCCTAGTGTCATTGTTGCTGCTATTAAAGGTAGTTCTAACTAAATCTCTATAGTTCTAATAAAACTTATGGTTCAAAGACTAGGCTAAAAACCTCTGAGCTTAGAGAGTTAGAGTAGTAACTGGCTAATTTCCTCTCTTTGCTGGTATCCTGGTAGCCACTCCCTTCCACACTGTTCCAATACAAAATTCCAACACTCAGATCCTTCCTGCTGCTTCTTGTCCCTCTCCCCAGTATCCACACCTCTTCCCTTTCCCTTCAAAAAAGTATTAACCAAGCACAGCATACCAAGTTGCATTAAGCCTAAGCACATGTTTTTAAAGTGCATATTTGTATCTACCATGAAGTAAATGAACACTGTGGTATTTCTGATATGAGATACTTATTCATATCTTCACTAATGGACCACAGACTTGGTTTTGGTATGACATGGTGTGTCAGAAGTCTGGAAACCTGTAATTTTATCTTGTTTCAATTTTATCCCATTGAATTTTCACTGCTACTTCAGAATTTCATTTATCAGCAATGATCTAAGCTGTAGACTGCTAAATTTATATTCAGAATAATTAGCAATTTGCCTTAAAATAAAGGAATTTCCTATTGTAAGATGAATGGCTTTAAAACAAAAATCTTTATGTCTTTATAGACTTTTACTGTAGAAAACCATATTTTTGAAATATGTGTCATGACAGATAATACTATCATGATTTTATTTTCTCTTTCATTTGTTAGAATTTTGTAGAAAATGAGAAAGAATATATGAAGAGCTTAGGTTTGCATAACTGTCAAATATACATTACTTTTGATCAAATTATATGTGTTCACTGTCTTTAAACATTAATATTAGTACTTTAACTATTTCTAATAATAATGATTATTGAAAACATATTAAAAGTGCAGTGTGAGACCAGATCTAGTAGAATCCCAGCACTGTGGAAGAACAATTGACAAGCTCAAGGCCAGCATGGTTTTCATAAGGAGTTGGATACCAGTTTACTCTACAAAGTGACACTCTGTCCCAGAAGGTAATATAAAGAAAAGAAGAAAAGACAAAACAAAAAAAATAACTAAATAAGTAGATAAAAGAAAGGAGAAAATGGATAACAAAACACAAAGCAGGGGACACACACTGAGAGAGAGAGAGAGAGAGAGAGAGAGAGAGAGAGAGAGAGAGAGAAGGGATACAGAGAAATCAGAGAAAATACATAAAGTATTTGCATTAGCATGTTACCATCTCTGAGTTCAATATGAGTACTGGAGGGAAATTATAAAAATAAAAATGAATATAGTATATGTTATCTAAGTTAAAATGTAGGAAATGGAAAGTTAAAATGTCTCATGAAAAGAGGTGACAGTTCCTGAATATAATCTGAGATTTACTTTCCATAATGTATCAGGAATACCATATATTAGGTGATTTTTAAGATAAGATTTACAATTCATTGTACTTGTGTATCTGGATATCAACTATTAGCAAATTAATTTTATAGTTTTAAAATAATTCTATTTATATAAACACTCAAAAATGTACCCCAAGTGTACATTAGATGTGATATGGGTCTAGTGGGATCCTTGGGTTTCATGGAAAATCTGTGTAGACTTTCACAGAGGCTTAGTAGAGGGTTGAGGGTTCTTCACCCTGTATAGTAGTTTTCCTGGTTTATGACTTCTCCATTTCTTGTTTCTACAAAGATACAAGTCAAAGCGCTATTGACTCTGTTCCTTATAGTTGGTGGTTTCTTTTTTTCTTTTTACTCCTTTTACTCTTTTTGTTCATTTATTGGGAGATTAACACCTAGTTTCCAAGTAAATCACATGGAGGCTTATTTCTTCTTCTGAATGCCCAGCCTTAGCTTGGCTTGTTTCCAGCCATCTTTTTTAAACTTAAATTATTCCATCTAGTTTTTGCCTCTGGGCTTTTACCTTTCACTATTCCTGTATTTCTTTCTTTACTTCTTTTTCTATGTCTGGCTGTGTGACTGAGTAGCTGGCCCTTTTTTTTCACTCCACTAACTCTTTTCTCCCAAGATTTCTCATGCCATTTATTCTCTCTGCCTGCAAGGTCCTTCTATCCTTTCTCCTGCCTTGCTGTTGGTGTTTTAAACACACAAAGTAACACAGCTTCACAGAATTAAACCAATGGAACATAAAAGTATACAACATATCCTTCCATCATTAAAAAAACTGTTCCACAGTAAAAGCAAATGTAACGCATCTTAAAATCATATTCTATGCTGTTTTTCCCTTTTTGTCTAAAAATAAAAGGTTTTGACTTTATAACATAATAAAAGTTTATAAAACAAAAATAATTATCAAGTAAACATTATGTTTAAAATATTCAGCCCATTTGTATTTAGAAAATTCAGAGAAAACCTTCCATCATCCTTCCCATCTAAGTTACTCCAAAGTTTACAACTTATTCACCTATCAAAATTAACGAAATCTGCATTTATAACTATGTAGTCTTTAACTCTATCGAATACACCAAAAGGATATAATATTACGTGAGTAAACAGGAAACACACTGCAAATAACTTCTAAAACTCAAGAAATGACAGACACATCTGGCTGACTGAGCAGTCAGGCACAGTTCCTCTACAGTTCTGGGCATTCATCTTTGCTCACTGACAGACTTTTCAGTGAAGCAGGGAACTTGAAGGAATATTCTACCTTGTGTTGATAAAGTTCGTTAGTCACTTTCCTCTCTGTCCTGCAGAATATCTGGCAAACTCTTCCATAGAGCAGGATCCCTGAAGGATCACTCCACCTTGGTTTGGCAAAGATCAGAAGCCACTTTTCTGTGGGTCCTGCATGCCCGGTTTATACAGTATACAGTCAAGCTATCAAGGCAAAAGCAGTTTTTTTGGCTAAATGACTAATCTTGCTACAGTGAAAGCAAACTCCTGTGTAGTTTCTTCAATGTCCATCGTTTTTTTCAAAGAAAATTGGTGCTACCAGGAACAGATGTGTCTCATCATCATGGAAAAACCTATGTTAAAAAAATATTTTAAATGCCATGCTCTATGGTTCATTAGAGTGCTTGAATACCATTTATCTTATATAAATATATCTCGCTATGATGCTGAAAACATACATAAAACATATCTAGAAATTAGATTGTTATAAATGACTACTAACCTGTGTTCTTTGATTATTCTAAATAGTTTATAACAATAGCATTCAAAAACTAAAACTTTGCTTTATATATTTAAATGAACTGCAGAGGCACAATACTTTAAATAATAATATGATAATAGAAATATTTATACAGTGTAACAAAAACTTTAATTTTGTATCAATATATTATAGTCCTGTAAATGATAACAAACATCCACAACCCATCAAATAACCAACAGCCACACACACCATTTATTGGGAATGTGGGTGTCATTTTCTCTAGACTGCTTCCTGTTGTCTGTGAATAAATCATCTTTAGAGGTCCTGAGGAAATTGAGATAATGGCTAAGCCCTGGGTAAATCATCTATAACCTTTGTTGATAAATATTATCTACAAAGATTCAGGAAGTTTCCCTTGGTCAAACCTTATCCAGATCAACCTAGAACAAACCTAGAGCTTCTTGTTTCCTGTGGAAACAAAAACAAAACCACTTCTCCAAAGCATTTTTGACTTCCATTTGACAAATTTAATTTTTGACTTCCATTTTGTAGTTAAGGCATCCTTAAAATATCTAGGCTGATTTATTTCATCAATCCCTCTTTCAATCCCATTTCTCTGAACAGCTGTTGTTTCCTCATTCACATTCACAAAATCAACACAATACTGTATAGGATCCAATTTCCCTGTGTATTTCACATTGTTAAAATATGTATTGCTTCCTTTTATATTACTGTTACTCTCTGTTTTAAGACATTATTACTTTTAAATTATTTATTTCTTTCTATGAATGTCTATAACAATATTTTCTTTCTTAAGCCTAAGCACTTTGTAAAATACAGTTTAACCTGTTTCAATGTTTTTCCATCTAGATCTCATTTACTGTGTATCTTTCAGCCTGTTTTTTTTTTTCCATGTGAGTAAACTTTAAACTGCTAAGCTACAGCTAGGTCATCTGTGGGGGCTCTATCAGCTAGCTCCACCTGCTTCTAGGTTCATGAAAGTCAAGTCTATAACCCACAGCCCAATTGGAGCTACACGACCTGGAACTGTATTCAACCCCCTAGAGCACTAGCATGCCGATGCTTGTGCGCAGCAGGCATTTTTACTTAGTTTTTTGTTATTGTTGTTATTGTTTCTATTTAGTGTGAAAAAGGTTGTTTCTGTACAGTAGAACTTCTTAAAGGAGACAAAGTTTTTTTTCTTCTTTAAAGCTTTCTCAGTACCTATGGAAATTTGAGCCTCACATTGGCAAGCCAAAACATAGTTGGTTGGGTTTTTTTATTCTTCAGCTCTTTATGTTTTTGGAGAGCCTACAATGCAGCTCCCAAATAAATCATGGATGCTTATTCTTTCTTGAATGTCCAGCTTTAGATTCTTTCTAGCCAGCGTTTCTTAAATCATGCTATCTACCTTTTGCAATTGTTTTTTTTTTTTCATTCTCTATTTCTGTATTTCTTTTCCATACTTACTTTTTCATGTCTGGCTGTGTGGCTGGCTGACACCTTTCTTTTCTCACTCCTCTATCTCTTTTTATCCTCAGTTTTCTCCTCCTATTTTTTCTGTCTTCCTGTCCTTTTTTTCAGCCTAGCTGATGGTCCTTCAGCTATTTCTTAGACCAATCAGGTGTTTTAGACAGGCAAAGTAACAGTTTCAAAAAGTTAAACAATTGCAACATAAAAGAATACAACAGCTTTTGTCCCACGGAGCCCAGCGGAGCAGAGCAGGCAACCCTCAGTAAGCCTGCCCTTGGGGCTGGGAACCTTGCCCAACCAGCTTCTGCAGATTCATCTGGACCCCAGTAAGTGGGTCCCAGCCCGTCCCCGAGGCCTTCTGGCCACTGAGGGCCCCACTCTACTGGCTTTGCTGCTTATCCCAACACTGCTTGCCCCCGGGCACTCCTTTTCATCAGCCTGGTTCGCAACTGCACCCCAACCCAGCCTATCCAGGCGGAGGCCTTGGGGTAAGGCGAGTCCTCTGCCAGAGGCCCTCCTTTGTCCCACGGAGCCAAGCAGAGCAGAGCAGGCATCTCTCAGTAAGCCCGCCCTTGGGACTGGGAACCCCTGGGCAAAGAAGGAGCACAACCAGCTTCCGCAGATTAATCCAGACCCCGGGAGCCGAGCAGAGATGAATGGAGCAGAGCGGACAACTCTAAGAAGAGATGGGAAGGCGCCAATCAAAGAATTCATCCAACAACCTGAAAAGCAACATGATAACACCAGAATCCAGCAAGTATGGAACAGGAAAGCCCGAGCAACCTATCCCAGATGAAGTATAAGAAATTGACTTTAAACGTAACTTTATGAAAGTTATAGAGTCCTTTAAAGAAGAGGTGAAAAACTCCTTTATCGAAAGGGATGAGAAAACTAACAAGAGTTAGAAGAAATGAATAAATTCCTCAAAGATACCCTAGAAAACCAAGGAAAAGCAATCAAACAGGTAACTGAAACAGTTCAAAACTTGAAAACTGAAATGGAAGCAATGAAGAAAACACAAACCAAGAGATGGCGGGAAATGGAAAATCTGGATACATGAACGGGAACCACACAGACAAATATAACCAACAGAATACAAGAGAAAGAAGAAAGAATCTCAGATGCAGAAGACACGATAGAGAAAATAAACTCAGTGATAGAAGAAAACAACAAATCCAACAAATTTGCAACACAAAACATCCAGGAAATCTGGGACACCATGAAAAGACCAAATCTAAGAATAATTGGGAGAGAAGAAGGAGAAGAATTCCACTCCAAAGGCCAAGAAAATATATTCAACAAAATCATTGAAGAAAACTTCCCAAACCTAAAGAAGGATATTCCTATGAAGGTTCAAGAAGCATACAGAACACCAAATAGGCTGGATATAAAAAAATCATCCCCTCGTCATATAATAATCAAAACACAAAACATACAGAATAAAGAAAGAATATTAAGAGCCGCCAAGGAAAAAGATCAAGTAACATATAAGGGTAAACCTATCAGAATTACACCTGACTTCTCTATGGAAACCATGAAAGCTAGAAGGTCTTGGATAGATGTGCTGCAGAAACTAAGAGACCATGGATGCAAGCCCAGACTACTATACCCAGCAAAGCTTTCTTTCACCATCGAATGGGAAAACAAGATATTCCAGGATAAAAACAAATTTAAGCAATATGTAGCCACGAACCCAGCCTTACAGAAAGTACTAGAAGGTAAACCACAACTAAGGAAGGCAAACGACACCCATAATAACACAGACAGCTTAACAACCCTACACCACCTCAACTCAAAGAAGGGAGACACACAAACCCTACTACAAAAAAAATTAACCGATATGAACAACCACTGGTCATTAATAACGCTTAATATCAACGGACTCAATTCACCTATAAAAAGACACAGGTTAAGAGAATGGATACAAAAACAGGATCCAACATTCTGCTGTTTACAAGAAACACACCTCAACCACAAAGACAGACATTATCTCAGAGTAAAGAGTTGGGAAAAGGATTTTCAATCAAACGGCCCTAAGAAACAAGCAGGTGTGGCTTTACTAATATCTAACAAAATCGACTTCAAACTCAAATCAATCAGAAGAGACAGAGATGGACACTTCATACTCATAACAGGAAAGATTCATTAAGATGAAGTCTCAATCCTGAATATCTATGCCCCTAATTTAAAAGCACCCATATATGTACAAAAAAAATTACTAGAACTCAAAGCTCACATCAAACCCCACACACTAATATTAGGAGATTTCAACACTCCTCTCTCACCAATGGACAGGTCACCCAGACAGAAACTTAACAAAGAAATACGAGAACTAACAGATGTAATGAATCAAATGGATTTAATAGACATCTATAGAACATTCCACCCAAACAGGAAAGAATATACATTCTTCTCAGCATCTCATGGAACCTTCTCAAAAATTGATCACATACTCGGTAACAAAGCAAACATCCACAGATACAAAAAGGTTGGAGTAACCACCTGTGTCTTGTCAGATCACCATGGAGTAAAGTTAGAATGTAACAACA